>JAGKTI010013295.1:0-23282 GCA_018397915.1 Birgus latro
TCTTCTTCCTGCCTCAAGCAATCTAGGCAGTCATGGAAAGTCAAAGTGCTGAAAATCTCTTTGATCTGAAACTTGTACCGGAATATGATGGCACTGCTATACAGTGTGTGGTGGAGTGGCTGGAAATACTTGAGCTAGTGTGCAAGCTAAGAGGTGTCAAGGATGTGGCTAGTGTTATTCCTCTCCGTCTAAGGGGGAGCCTTTGCGGTGTACCTGCAGTTGAGAGATGCGGATAGAAAGAAGTATGAGAGTGTGAAGAAGGCATTGTTGACCGCATTTACTGTGGATCCTTATCCGTGGCGTATGAACAGTTCGTCACTAGGAAGTTGCATACTGGAGAGTCACCTGATGTGTATTTGGCGGAGCTGCGGCGCTTGGCGTCTTTGGTGGAATGTCAAAGCCCTTACTTGTGCTTTTGTGGCTGGACTACCAGAGAACGTCCAGTAGTTGCTCATGGCAGGATCTCGGATGGAACTCTGGTGTGGGCCAGGGCAGTACTGAAGGACAACTGTCCCCTTGGATCTTCGGAGATATGTCTTAGCGCTGCGGAACTTGTCAGTGCCATCAAGAATCAGCGATGCTATGCGTGCGATGGAAAGAATCATTTTGCTCGTGACTGCTTATCCCACCGTCAGTCTGATGCGAGGAGTGTTAGGCGACACCCTCGGCGTAGTGTGAGATCTTGTCAATGCGGTATTCTGGGCCACATAGCGTCAGCTTCCCCGGGAAACGATTGCAGAGAGGGGGCATCAGAGCTAGCTTCCTCTCCTGGCAATTAGTAAGTGAGGCGCTACCAAGTGCTGTGGTAAGAATTAATGGTGTCCAGCGTCAGATGTTAGTGGACTCAGGATGCTCGAGAAGCATCGCTCACATTTGTTGTTGTCAAGCTTGGAAAAAAGACGCTGTTACTGTGCTTACAGTGAGTGGTGAGGAATGGCGTTGTGAAGGACAGGAACTGTAAGCCTTCAGCTCAGCAATGGAGCTTCTGCTGACATCTGTGTTAGAGTGGTTGCTTCAAAACCTCTCGAGTTCACGTTTATTCTCGGCATGGATGACATTAAGGCACTCGGAGGGGTAATGATTAATGTTCATGGAAATGTTAGTTTGGTGTAGAAGAGGCAGCAGTCTGTGTGGCTGCTGATACAGCGATTAAAGTGGAAGAGAATGACTACAGTGCAACTTATGATCCATTGACTAATTCTTGGACAGCTGCTTTGAAGTGGGCGGAGGGCAAGGAGCCGGACATCCTACACAATCAGGTGGAGGCCTGCTCCGTTCCTTCTGAGGCCAGGGATTTATATGAATGAGAGTTGGAAAAATGGATTACGGATGGTTGGTTGGTGTTGTATGATGAAAACAAGTACGACCCACCCAAAGGGTTGATTCCTCTCATGGTGGTGGTTCAGCATAATAAGAGGAAAGTGCGCCCTGTGCTGGATTTCCGGGAGCTCAACACTCTCATCGATGCATTCACAGCTGATTCGGATGTGTGTGCTGACAAACTGCGAGAGTGGAGAAGGCAAGGGATGAATGTGTCTGTGATTGACTTAAAGAAGGCTTATTTGCAAATAAGAATTCATTCTTCACTTTGGCCTTACCAGACGGTACTGTTCAAGGTTCAAAGGTATTGCCTGACGCGTCTTGGTTTTGGCCTGAGTAATGAAAGCAGTATTAAATTGTGTGCTATCGCAGGATCCCAAGGTAGAGGCGGGAACTTCTTCTTATATTGATGATATTTTTGTAAATGAAGATATCGTTAGGCCAGCCGTGTAGAAGAGCATCTTTGAAATTTTGGATTGACGAACAAGGATCATGAACGAGTTGCTGATGGAGCGCGAGTGCTGGGCCTGAGAGTCTGGGGGGAGCAAGAAGGGCTCTTTTGGAAGAGAGATAATGAGATTGGCGGTGTGCCAAGTGAGTTGACACGTCGATCTGTGTTTTCTTACTGTGGAAAGCTAGTGAGCCATTATCCTGTGTGCGGTTGGCTGCTGGTGGCAACGGCATTCATAAAGAGGAAAATGAATTATGTTAGAGAGAGCTGGGATGAAACTGTGGCAGATGATGAGGTGAAAAGGTTTCTTGAAGAGACTGTAAATGAAGTGAAAAGGAATGATCCTGTAAGAGGACGGTGGGACGTAAACGGTGATGAGGCAAAGGTCTGGGTGGATGCAAGTTCAATAGCAACTGGGGTTGCAGCTGAGGTTAATGGTCACATAATTGAAGATGCCAGCTGGCTATGTAAGGACTCCTTCTGCCATATTAACATGTCTGAACTCGATGCAGTGATCAAAGGGCTGAACCTTGCACTGGCATGGCAAATGAAGAAAGTAGAATTGATGACAGACTCTACAACAGTACATCGCTGGATATCTGACGGCCTCTCGGGAAGGAATAAGCTAAAGACCAAAGCAGCAAGTGAAATGCTCATTCAGAGGCGCATTGAAATAGTTTTGTCATTAAATAAAGAGTATGATCTCCAGCTTTCAGTTACTAAAGTTCCCTCTTCTAACAACAAGGCAGATAATCTCGCATGTGTACCACAACGTTGGCTTAAGGTCACTACAATGGTTAACCTCGCAGCTGTGGAGCTAGCATGTGCAACTGCTTTAGATACAGATAGTGATAAGATAACAAAAATACATCACAATGCAGGACATCCAGGCATGAAGTGCACACTGTATTTTGCAAAGAGAGCCAACCTGGCAGTCACTGGGCAGCAAGTGCATTCTGTTGTTGCCAAATGTCACGCATGCCAGTCAATAGACCAAGCACCTGTTAAATGGCAGAAGGGGAGTTTGGAAGCTGAAGATGTCTGGCAGAGGGTTGGCATGGACATTACACATTACGGTGAACGTGCATTCCTCTCTCTCATCGATTGTGGGCCATCGCGTTTTGCAATTTGGCGTCAGCTGCGTTTACAGACAAGTGCCAACATCATTGATCAATTGGAAGCTGTGTTTTGTGAACGTGGGGCTCCAGAAGACTTGCTAACAGATAATGACACTGCTTTTCGTAGTAAGTTATGCAACCAGTTTGCAGAGCGATGGTGCGTACGTCTACATTTTCGCTGTACACACGTACCTTCCGGGAACTGCATAGTTGAGAGGTATCATCGGACAGTGAAGGTCATCGCTGAGAGGAAAGGCTGCTCGGTGGCAGAAGCAGTGTACTGGTATAACATGATGCCACGGGATGGCCGAACGCAGGCAACTGCCCCGGCCAACCTACTGTATAGACATTCTGTCAGAGTTTGTGGAGTGGATCACTGCAAGGACAATGGGAAAGAACCAGAGAACACTTACAGAGTTGATGAAATATGGGTCAGGCCGCGTGATGTACGTTGTGATAGGAGATACAAAAGAGGCGTTATCAAAGGTGTTGTGTCAAAACAGGCTGCTGAGGTGGATGATATCCCTCGTCACATCAAAGATCTTCGTTTGCGTACTCCTATGGAATCTCGGAATGAAACCATCACCACAGAAAGTGAGGACGAGCTGCTCAACAGCGTTCCTGCCGAGGACTGTGCGAGAGAGGAGTCTGATTTAGAAGACACTACAGATGAGCCAGACCGTCCCTTGCCGAGGCAATCCTCGAGGATCAGGAGGCTTCGCGAGAGCACAATGTGTGATTAGGATATCAGGGGGGAGTGTAATAGTGTGTGTGTGACAGAGAGAGAGAGTTAATTAGCTAATATGTAAAAGATTTATCGTTGATAAGCTGTTAATTAATGTAGGGAGTTCATTTCTATAGTCTCTGTTTATTTGATATTACTTGCTTTTGTACGTGTGTACTCATGATGTCTAAACTGATTCATAGGTGGCGGCACGAATTCCTTGTTGCTATGAGCCACGCAGGTGGAATGAAGCAGATGCGGGAATAGATCGAGCCAGTGGACTGAGCTTAAGCGAGGTGTCTTCTAGGCTGGCAAGCAAGAGTTCGGGCAGAGCAATTCTACCAGCCATCCCGCACTCTCTCTATATATCCTCGTCCTCGTTGCTGCTGTTAGTTACTTTGAGGAGTTGTAATGACATTTGTGCCTGGATGACTGCGCCACAGCTGCCACTACTGCTGTGCCATCACTGTGATTGTGCAACTTTGTTAAACGAACTATTATGCTACCAGTGCTGTGATTCAGTAACTATAGAGAATCGTGCCGCCACTCGTATGTAACCATTATTTTTATTGGAAATTTAATGTGATTTGTAAATAAATAGAAAGTTCTGCTTCAGCTCCTCTTCTTCCTGCCTCATCCGCCCAGTCCCGACCAATTTTTTTACCCAACACACCCTCAGAACCCGACCAATTTTCAACTTTTTTGGGGGGGGCTCAAACCTCTGCTTTTGGTGAGGAACATCGAAAATTCATTGAGAAATCTCCCTCCTGAGCTTATAAATGTTGCTACAGGTGTCAGTGAGTCTTACCTTTCGTTCTTTCTCAGGGTACGTGGCTTCAAAGAAAACGAACTATGGGAGAGTTAACTGATTCAAGCCACTTTAAATTACGTATTTATTTATTTATTTGGTACGAATTTATGTGTAGTACAAGACTATATTGGTATTCACACAATAAATAAGCATCGTTCACTCACCAGAAAGACAAGCATATGGCACCTTCCTTTACGACTTTACCACCTCACCACTTCTGTTTGTTTCTACCTCTAGCTTCTTTGTTTCTTTGTCCTCCAACTCAGGAATCACTTTCACCATGAATTTCGTCACTGGAGAGATCGTGGGGCAACATGTCTTTACTGGCCAGGTTTACTGCTAACAGGTGAATTACCGAGTGTGAGGGGAAGGGGGGGGAAGGGGGGGCCAGGCAGTATCCCCACTTGGGAGGAGGTAGGTGAAGGTCTCCCACATATGCCTACCAAAAATCACCCGCGAATGTTGAAAAATTTGCAAACGACCTGCCTTGCAATTGATTGACGTACGCTGAACGTCGGTGGGTCTGAGCGTGAAAGAAAGGGGTGACATACATAGTACGTCGGGGGGACTCGGCAGGTTAAACTCTTCAGCTTGATTAGCTTTTGCTTAACGTCTGTCTGACTTTGCTCATTGTAATGCTTCTTAACCGGCTTTAACATGAACCAATAATACCCCGCAAACCCCGTGCTTCAGGACATTCTATATTCCTGGTGGACTCCGACTCAGGGAAAGTTGCGCCTGGGTAAGTTTGGGGCAGTAAGGGCAAGAAGTTAGATATGAAGGGTTGCTGCGGTTGTAGCTAACTATGGGGACGGGTGATGGTAGACACACACACACGTCCCATTACTAAAGCGACATGTCTATTTGATAGGCATATACAGTAAGTCCACATCCAAGTGTGTAGATATGTGTGAGTATGTATGTGTGTGTGTAAGCTGGGATCATGATGTAATGGTTGAGCTATTGGGCAACAACTGTGGTAGAAGGATACTGCTCCTCCTTAGAGTAATTCTTCCCTCTACATAAAACACATTTTTACACATCAAGCCATTGTTTTATAAAACAGTGGATGCACCATTTGAAAATGTTCTCCAGTCACACAGTGTTTACTCGTATACATATGTATCCCTGATAATATCAACACATGATTGACTATGTGTGTGTGTGGATGAAAGGATGAAATGTGTAATGGATGCAAGAGTCTATAGAGGATGGGGGAGTGGCTTTTCTGACCACCACCTGGTGGCGGTCATAATCAGGGTCCAAACAAAATCGAGGAAGAGAAGAAGGGAAGGACAGGAGGAAGTAATTCATACAAGGAGGGTAGAAAAGTTTCAAGAGGATGGAATAAAGGCAAAATATAAAAGGGAAGTAGAGGAACGATTGGGTAAATATAGATTTGAGCAGATGGGGGACGTGGAAGGTGTGTGCAAGATATTCACAGAAGAAATCTGTGCAGCATGTGGGGTGGTGTATGGGGTGACGAGAAGACGAAAGGGGGTTCAGGGAACAGCATGGTAGACTGAAGGATGAGAGAGGCTGTGGCACAAAAGAAGAAAGCATATAATGAGTGGATGAAGAACAGGGGCATCGAAGAAGTTGAGAGAGAAGAGAGTGTTATATGTAGAGAGGAGGAGGGAGGTGAAAAGATTAGTAAGAGAGAGTAAGAAGAGAGTGGATGAGGAATTTGGAAGGAATTTGAGTGTAAAGTGGAGGGGATGTAAGATAATGTTCTAGAAAGAGGCAAAGAGAGTTAGACAGGGTGCCAACGAAGTTAGTTGGGGTGTGAAAGATAAAAATGGTAGATTAATGGTGGAGAAGGGAGAAAAAATGAACAGATGGAGAGAGCACTTTAAGGAATTGTTGAACATAGGGAATGAAAGTAATGCAAGTATAAGTGGTTGGGGAATGGCTGGGAGAAGGAAGGTTGTGAGAAGAGAGGAAGAAATCAGTAGGATGGAAGTGGCGGAAGCAATGAAGAAAGTCAAAATGGGGAGAGCCCCAGGAATTGATGGAGTGTGTGGTGAAATGCTGAAGTATGGGGGAGAGATAGTAATAGAATGGATGTGGGTGTGCAGATTGGCCTGGGAGGAAGGTAGAGTCCCGGAGAATTGGAAGTCAGGTATAATTATTCCCCTGTACAAAGGAAAAGGGGAAAAAGAAGTATGTGGTAATCATAGGGGTATTTGCCTTCTTAGTGTAATAGGAAAGGTATGTGGTAGGATACTTATTGACAGAGTTAGGGAAATAACAGAGGAATTAGTTGGAGAAAAACATGGAGATTTTGGGAAGGGAAGAGACTGTGTAGATCAGATATTCATTCTTAGATCGTTAGTGTAAAAGTTTCTAGAGAAGGGAAAGAAGTTGTATGCAGCCTTCATGGATTTGGAGAAAGCATATGACAGGGTGGATAGACAAGGACTGTGGAAAGTATTAAGAATATATGAAGTAGATGGGAAGTTGTTGAAGGTGTCAGGGGGAATTTTATGTCTTTCAAAAAGAAAATGTAATTCACGAGGATAATGTGATATTGTATAATTCGAGTATACAATATATAGCTATGTGTGCTAAGAATAACTATCGAGTCATTTACTACGAGAGAATAGACTCGTGAAATCAAGTAGCGATTTCACTTTATGCTTTCTTATTTCGCCAATTCTCTAGAGTCGAGAATTTGTAGACCTTCTCAACGGTACACAGCAGAGACTAGACGCTCAAGTAGGCTGTAATATTGTACCGTTGGCCTCTGAGAAAGTTAGTTTCTCCCCTTAACATTCAAAGATGATAATAATAAAGATAAACAGGATCTTGGCTGAGCCAAACTCCTAGCTAGCACAACGGATTTAAGGATTAATGCCAAAGCTGGCCTAAGTACCAGTCGTGATTTAATATAAAGAGTTGTGCTAACGTGGAGTAGCAAAACTGTATTAAATACGTGGGAAAATTAAACACGACTGTTACATTTAACAAAGCTCAAAAAAACGAACTGTAAATTTATTGAATACAAGCAAATACATTTACGTTACATGACTTCAATTCAAATCAAGAAAGGGAAATGCACTCACTCAAACACTCAGACAAACAGTTAAATATCTCAAAACTTAAGCCTAGGAAAACAAGAAAATACTAATCGGTATAGATGAGACCGAGCTGTTGTGACGATCACCAACAGGTGGGAGCTACGAGGATACACGCCGATACAAGCTCAGATCTGAAATTGCTAAGAAAATCACTCGAACCTTGCAAGGCGTACCGCAATGCACCGTGTCTACAGTCAGACTAGCTCTGATTTTGAGTACCCGACGTGAAGAGTGTGAGAAAAGGGTGTGGCTGATTAACGGCCGGGAGGCGGGAGCGATAATTCAGAAATTATCGCTCAGAGGAATGCACTGCACGCACATAAAAACAATCACTCGCGAAAGAATGACGAAAGTTTTGACAACTTCATGCGAACATAAGTAAGCGAGCGGATGGTTTGCGAGAACGCGCGAAACATCGTACATTTCATAATAATTCGTTCCTCCCGCAAAATCACTCGATATCACAATTTACTTTACATAATTTTACGATGTAGAAAATTCGTGACAGAAGGCCGTGAAGAGTATGTATGAGGGTGCTAAGGCTGCAGTGTGTGTGGATGGTGAACTGAGTGAATTTTTCGAATTGAAGGTTGAATTGAAACAAGGAAGAGTCATGTCTCCATGGTTAATCAATCTGTATATGGATGGGGTTATAAAAGAGATACAAGGTCGGGCAGTTAATGTTGGAGCAGCCCTAGTGAGAGATGGCAGTGTTTGGAAACTCCCTGTACTGTTGTTTGCAGATGATACTGTATTGTTGAGTGAAGACGAAGGGGAGCTGCAAGGCTTGGTAGATGAGTTTGGGAGAGTGTGTGAGAAGCGGAATCTAAACGTGAATGTAGGGAGGAGTAAAGTGATGGTCTTCGAGAGAAGTGAAGTCAGTGAATGTACAGTGAGATTGGATGGGTAGGATATGGAGAATGTGAGTGCATTTAAGTACTTAGGTAGTGTGATGAGTAAGGACGGAAGTCTGGAGGGTGAAGTGCTTGAAAGGGTGCAGCAGGGAAGGAAGGTTGCTGGTTCATTGAAAGCAGTGATAAGAAACAGGGAAGTGAACATTGAACTGAAAAAGTTGCTACGTGACAGTAATGTGATACCAACTCTAACATTTGGAAGTGAAGCTTGGACCCTGTTGGAGGGACAGAAGTCAAGAGTGAGAGCAGTTGAAATGAGTTGAGAGGAGCATGTGGAGTCACATGGAGAGACAGACTAACAAATGAGGTAGTGAAGGAGCGTTGTGGTGTGGATGTGGACGTGATAGGAAGTGTTAGGAGAAACACGTTAAGGTGGTTTGGACATGTGGAGAGGATGGAGAGTGAGAGACTGACGAGGAGAGTGCATGTGAGTGAGGTGGAGGGGTGGAGAGGGAGGGGGAGGCCAAGGATAAGGTGGAAGGATGAAGTGAAGAGGTATGTGAGAGAGGGGGGTATGAGCTGGCAGCAGGGGAGTGAAATGACGGGGGACAGAGTGACATGGAGACGATTTGTTTTTGGCCACCCCATGCGGAATTGAGGCGTCTAGCAATAGATAGATAGATTAATTATGAAGCTTATGATACACGTGAAATATAGTAAACAGCCAATCAGAACTGTCTGCATTATGAAAACATATATTAACAGTAGCTAATTTAGGAACCACTGATCACCTCTAAGATGCTTTATCTTATCGTGTACATTTTTCTTTTTACAGTATCTCCTTACTTCCTTCAGAGGAAACTTCGGCGGCACGATCGGTAGGGTACTCGTCTCGTTGTGTGTGTGCTTTCATTCCAATGCTGGAACCACAGTTTGGAAAGTGAAAGAGGGGCAGGTCATTTAAGCGGAAATGCAGGTTTGAAATTTTTTTTTTTTTATGTGTGCGACTCTGGGGATAGGCTTCACAGCCTGCTATCAAGGCCCAGCAGTCCTCCTACATACCATATACGTTTACATGTCACCACTTCGGCGCTAACACCCACCGTCCATATTGAATACATGCTAGGGCTGTCTCATACAGGACTGGTGTATTGGTATTAGCGGGGATAATTTTACGACATGTCGTCGGGTCTTCTGGTAGATCATTAAAGCCTGATTTAATGAAATTCAAATCCTTAAACCGTTCTCTGCCGCAGTGAGGATTTGAACCTGGGTCCGTTAGGACTACAAGCCAACTCTCTACCGATCGAGCCACCGCCTCCCCATTATTATCCTTAAATTTTATTAACAAAATCACTTTTCATCAAAATCATTGCCATGACATCTATGAAAAATATATATGTTATGTGAAACAACATTGCTTTCAGTGTAAGTAATCATTGGTCTGCCGAAAAAAAGGAGGACCACTCCCACCAGCACAGACCCAAATTCGTCCCTGCATTGTGGCTGTGGAGGACGTGTGGATGCCGGTACAGTGCGTGTACTTGAACTCCTCTCACATTGGCTGATGGCCAAAGGTAGTCAGATTGGAGGGTTAATAGGATTATTGACCAATAAGACTCATTCCCATCTCAACAAAAGCTTAATAAATTTCACCAATCCTCAATCTATTCATGTTATGGATGTGGCCCAGTTGTGCCAGGTGAAAATATACCTACTATAGTATGCCCTTCCAAATGTTTGCCATGTTCTCTTACTTCCAGTTTTACCAATGGCATGTGCAGACTAAAGCGCAAATAGCCATTACAACGCTTAGACTTTCACAAGTATGGTACCAATATCTCAGCAGACTCTAGCTCCCCAACTCGTACTTCTCGACCACAGAGAAAGGACAATTCTGGCTGGCACTTTCCCACTAACGAGAATATCCATCAGAGAGAAACAGTAATATACAAAAACATTTAGTCTGATAACGTATTTTTTCACTTTTTTACTCTCCACCTGATGAAATCAGAGGAGGGTATTGTTATCACTCGGATGAACAACAGCGAAGAGATTTTCGTTTCCCAGCCAGAACTCAGAAGGTATTTACTATACTGTAGAGTCATGAAATTTCACATAGTTATATGCCTTATAGTGAACTGGTGCCTCTTGATAGAATGATGTGTCTTAAGGATTTTTTTTTTTTAAATAATGAAATAGCAAAAAAAATATCAACAGATTTCAATGCGACCTGCACAGGTAATTTTTTTAATAACAGAACAGAGGAAGGAAAAACAAATGAATAAAAAATATATATAATCCATACACCAGATTCCTGGCATCCTTCTTTCATAAAATATCTGTAGCAGTTGGACTTGGACATATGTAGGTTGAAATTTTGGGGGAAACAAATCTGGGGAAGTGAGCTCCAAAGAGATGCAGTTCGGGGAATAAATGAATTCTGATAGGCAGAAGTTCTGCAGTATGGCTGTATGACATTCCAGTCATGATCGCTACCAGATGCCTGGGTAGCACAAGGGAAGGCATGGAGAGGTGTCACAATGGACGCAACTTCGTCTCAGCATTTGCCATAAAAATATATGTAAAATAATGCAAGGGAGGCAACATTAATTCTTCCTTGTTGGAGAGGTAGTTTATTTATAATAGCAGGGTTATTAGTAACTCTAATAGATTTGTTCTGAATTTGGTCTAGTTGTTTTAGTGCAACCTCTCCACATCCATTCCACAAGGGTGAGCAATATTCAAGCTGAGAGTGCACACGACTCATATAAATTATAGCTAACTGCTCGTCAGTGAAGAAGTTACGCACTCTGTACGATAATCCAAGTTCTTTGAAGTGGTTTTAGCAAGTGATCCGTCATGAGAGGTCCAGCTGAAGGCATTGTTAAGTGAGACATTGAAAATTTCAATACATTTGAAGATGGGAATATTAGTAGCATTGAAGGTAATATACGAATCTGGCAATATCTGTCTATTAGTAAATTGTATATATTTGGTTTTACTAGCATTAAATGAGACAAGATTGTTTTATCCCCATTCACTGATCGTAGATAAATCTTGATTAATGAAGATGGCTGTACTGAGAGAGATATTAGGCTTTGTAAATGGGTGTTTGAGTGTGAATGAACTGTTAAGTGCTGATCATCTGTATTTGAATAGATGGGGTTGTGGGTGACAGATAAGAAATCATTAACCCTCCCAGTCCGACGGGTTTTTTTACCCAGCCTACCCCAGATCCCGACCGATTTTCACTTTTTGGGGGGGGGGGCTCAAACCTCCGCTTTTGGTGAGAAACATCGAAAATTCATAGAGAAATCGACCTCCTGAGGTTAAAAATGTTGATACAGGTGTCATTTAGCCTTACATTTTCCTTCTTTTTCAGGGTATCTGGCTAAAGAAAACGAACTATGGAAGGGTTAACTAATACAAGCCAATTTAAATTACGTATTTATTTATTTGGTACGAATTTATGTATAGTACAAGCCTATATTGGTTTTCACACAATAATATAGGTGGTAAAAGCATTGTTAACTCACCCACAACCCCAGTATATGGCACCTTCCTTTATGACATTACCACCTCATCACTTCTGTTTGTTTCTACCTCTAGCTTCTTTGTTTCTTTGTCCTCGACCTCAGGAATCACTTTCACCGAGAATTTCGTCATTGGAGAGACCATGGGGCAACATACCTTTACTGGCTAGGTTACTGCTAACAGGTGAATTGCCCAGTGTTGGGGGGAGGGGGAGAGGGGGGTTAGGTGGGGCCAGGCAGTATCCCCGCTTGGAAGCAGGTAGAGGAAGGTCTCCCACATATGCCTACCAAAAATCACCTGCAAATGTTGGAAAATGTGCTCACAATGGGCCTTGCAATTGAGTGACATACGATGCACGTCAGTGGGTCTGTCCGCAGAATGAAGTAGTGACGTGCATCGTACGTCAGTGGGACTCTGCGGGTCAAAGTGGCTTGAGTCAGTTAACTCTCCCATAGTTCGTCTTCTCTAAAGCCACGTAAACTGAGAGAGAACGAAAGGTAAGGCTGACTGACACCTGTAGCAACATTTATAAGCTCAGGAGGGCGATTTCTCAATGAATTTTCGATGTTCCTCACCAAAAGCAGAGGTTTAAGAAAAAAAAAAAAAAGTTGAAAATCGGTCGGGTTCTGAGGGTGTGTTGGGTAAAAAATTGGTCGGGACTGTGCGGGAGAGGCAGGAAGAAGAACTGAAGCAGAACTTTCTATTTAGTTACAAATCACATTAAATTTCCAATAAAAGTAAATGGTTACACACAAGTGGGAGCACGATTCTCTATAGTTACTGAATCATAGCACTGGTAGCATAATAGTTCGTTAACCTGCTGACTTCCGCTGACGTATATATGCACCTGATCGTTATGTCACTGACTCCAACTGACTTATATAAATGTGCTGCTAGTGCAGGATCTGTCATTTGCACATTTTTCAACTTTTGTGGGTGATTTTTGGTACGTATACACTGGACATCTTCCTCTACCTGATGCCAGGCAGGTACAATGCCTTACCCCGCGTGACTTCCCCCTCCCTGCATCCCACTGTCTTGGCAATTCATCTGTTACCAGTGACATGGCAAGTAAAGAGATGTGCCACAGTACGAAATTCTAGGCCAAAGTGATTCCCCAGTTGATGACAATGCAGAGGATAAAGTTTATGTAGCGTTAGAGAAAGAAATAGTTAGAAATGATGATCAGGTAATGCCGTCGAAAAAGGTGCTGTTTGTTGATGTGTTTGGTGAATGACACAACCCTTATATTGCCTAAATTACTGTGTGAAAACCGATATACTATTCAACTACATGTAAAATTGTTTCAAATAAATAAATAAACTAAATACGTATATTGAGTGGTTTGGAATAGTTACCCCTCCCATACTCCATTTTCTCTGGAGCCAATTCCCGTATAGAGCACAAGCCAAGTAAGGGTACTGTTACTTGTACTGGGTATTTTTAAGCTCAGGAGGGTGAGTTCTCTATGAGTTGTTGATGTTTCTCACCAAAAGATGAGGTTTGAGCAAACGAAAAAAAAAAAAATCCAAAATCTGCCTCGCTTGGCGGGAGTCAGTGGTGGAAAATTAACTATGTGCTTACTAATCAATATTTAAAATACTTTACCAAGAGATTATATAATAGCTATTGGTCTGTAATCATAGGGGTCAGAGGAGCTTCCTTTGTTTGGAATTGGATGGATGTTGGCTTATTTTCGTGAATTAGGGAGTGAGGAAGTATGTCTGTATAGTCTGAATATTTGAGCTAGAACAGAGGAAAGTTTTGGGCAACACTTATTCAAATCACTTGAAGGAATTCCATCTGGTCCTGGGGTTTTGTTGGTTGGTAAAGGATGGATTTTACGTATTTTGTCTGTATTTTAAGTGGAACCATTTGGGACAGTCAAGTTCTAGTACTGGAACGTTCTGGTAAATGTACTGACAAAGATATTAGCTTTCCTACGTGGGTCATTTGACATGTTGCCATCTAAAGATTTTAGTGGGGGAAGGGATGATGACTTGTTAAAGTTATTATTGAAAAAAACAGAGTTGATCAGAATATTCTATTGTTATTAGGGTAGTTTTGATACTTGATTATGAAGAAAGTTTGATTTAGCGAGATTTATTATAGCTTTTGCATGGTTTCGAGCAATTTTAAATTGACGGAGTGATTCAGATGTTTTTGATTTTATGTAAGAGTTATATGCTAATGACTTTTGGGCTGTTGCTCTGTCACATTTGCTATCAAACCATTTTGGAGAGTTCGAACTTTTGGTGAACTGTTAACTTGGTTTGAATAAATCCATACCAGCTAGTATTAAGTCATTAATGTGGGACTTTGTAGAATTGACATCATTAGAGAAGAGACTGCCATGGAATGTCAGCAAGATAATTTCTAAATCCATCCCAGTCTGCCCTATCAAAATGCCACCCTGACAGGTTAGCTTGGGGGGGCTAACCGATGAGGCTTTGATGAGATTGTGGTCAGAGGATCCAAGTGGCGACAGTACTTCTATCTTGTACTGATCTGGATTATTTGTCAGGAACAGATCCGGGAGATGGGCATTATGGTAAGGATTATCTGGTATTCTGGTTGGTTGCTTTACCAACTGTGTGAGATCAAACAATTCTGCAAATAGCTCGTGCTCTAGACCAGCATCATCAGTCCTGGCAGAATGCAATAACCATTCATCATTATGTATGTTAATATCACCCAAAGTGCTAAGTGCAAGGTTAAGATTACTCAACTGTGTGGATATTGAGTCAAATACACTGGGTTCTGAAGAAGCACTGGGGGAGCGATCGACTACACAGATACAAGGTATATTTGATAATATTTAGATAATTTAGTTTATACATTGAGTAACCAAAATTAGTTGAAGTTAAAAACAGTGTCAACTGCAGATTCAGATTTGATGTAACAACAGGTGCCGTCGTTGTTACGGAAGTTTGTGAGGAGATGGTAACCAGGAAAACAAAATGGGGATATTTCGGTATAGGGAGAGATTTGTGGTTCTGTGAGGAACAGGGCCAGAGGTGATATGGACTGTAGGAAAAAATGAACTGAATTTAGATTGATGTGGAGACCACAGATATTGGTGAAGAATTAGAAAATGAGTGTTTATTACCAAGGATAAACTATTGAAGCCTAAGTTTTAATGTCTCTGTGTTATATGGGGGGAGGGGTGGGGCCATTATGCACTTTGTTAGGTATGCAGGGAGGTGGGAGGGAAGTGCTTGTTCAAATGAACGGTTACAACAGCGTAGCGTTGCCTTTTTTGTTTTGTTTTTATAACAAGGCAAAGTAGCAGGCCACTTATATCGGTGCCATCACATGAATGTGTCTTTCTTCTGCACTGAGGGATTTAGTGAAACCTTTATATAACCACCACTCCACTACAGCCACTAATATATCCACCACCACTCCATGCACAACACACAGAGGCAAGAGAAAATGTTCAGATCTTACTGCTGGAGCTTTAATAAATGCGAGACCCCTGTGTGTGCGTGTGCGTGCGTGTGCGTGCGCGTGCGTTTGCTTGTGCGTGTGCGTGTGTGTGCGTGCGTGTGTGCGTGTGTGTGTGTGTGTGTGTGTGTGTGTGTGTGTGTGTACTCACATAATACTGTCGCCATACACCTTCCCGAGTTTCATCACTTGGTCGCTGAGACAGACTGACCACGACGGCAGACAAGCCACCCCCGATAGCCCCCACGTCACTGACCGGTGCACTTTTTCTTATGTTTATGTATATTTCAAAAACCTGTAATCGGATTGCAATAAAATTTGGTGAACAGATGTGCAGTGAATCAGGGAAGACTGGGCTTAATTTTAACCTGCCCCGTCCTCCCGACGTACGATGCACGTCACACCATAACCCGTCTCTCACTCCCCCTGATGTGCATCGTATGTCAGTCAATTGCAAGGCCCATCATTTGCACATTTTTAAGATTCGCGGGTGATTTTGGGTAGGCATATGTGGGAGACCTTCCTCTACTCCCAGCCAGGCAGCAACACTGCCTGACCAGGTGCAACCCCCCCCCCCTCGGGGAGTGCACCATTTTCTTGCAACTCACCTGTCAGCAGTGACTTGGCCAGTAAAGACACGTAGCACCAAGGTCTCTATGACGACGAAATTCAAGGCAAAAGTGATTCCTGATGTGAAGGACAAAGATTACATGGCACTAAAGTTAATAATGAACAGAAGTAATGAGAAGGTAACATCGCCAAGGCAGGTGAGATATGTCGATGTGTTTGGTAAGGGAACAACGCTTATATCGCCTATCTTATTGTGTGAAAAGCAATATACTCTAGTACTACATATAAATTCGTACCAAATAAATAAATATCTACGAGGCTGTCTGGTTTTGGTTAAGTTTCCCTCGCATAGGGAGCGTCTTTTATGGATCGCGGCATCATAGAAACCGCTATTAAGGTGAGGGATCCCTTACCTGTTTAGGATATTTTTCACTTCAGGTGAGAGCTTCCTTGCTGATTTTTCGATGTTTCTCACCAAAAGCGGATGTTTGAGCCAAAAAAAGACAAGCTGAGAACTGGTTGGGTTCTGAGGGTGGGTTGGGTAAAAAGCGGTCGGGACTGGGCGGGTTAAATGTGACAGTTACTCTCTGTCTTCATTCAGTAATCATAGATAAGTCTTGATTTAGGGGGATTGCTGTACTGAGTTCCGAGTTAGAGATGTTACTTTGTGAACGGGTGTTCAGATGTGAGGAAACTGTGATGTGTTGAGGCATCTGCAAATGAGTGAATGGGATTATAGGTGATTGACAAGAGATCATTAATATGAATTAGGAATAGGGTTGGAGCCAGGACTGGTACTTGCAGAACGCCACCATTAGTTAAGTGAAAGCTGGAATATACATCGTCATCTCTTCGTATCTTTCTGTCGCTGAGAAATGAGGAAATCAGTGGAACAAAAATGATGATAGGCCATAGCAAAAGAGTTCTGAAGGCAAGGAACGATGCCACAGGCTGTCAAAAGTTTTAGAAATATCAAAGGCTATTGCTTGGGTTTCTCCATTTTGGTCAGTTGACTGATGGATGGAGTAAGTCAACAGTGGATCTTTCATCGCGAGAACAATACTCTCAGTCACAAAGTTCTTGAATTCAAGATATTTAAGAGTATGCTTATTAATTACAGTTTCAAATATACCAAAATATGTGATAGCTATTGGTCTGGAATCAGAGGGGAAAGAGGAACTTCCTTTCCTCGAGACTGGGTGGATATTGGCTTCTTTCCAAGAATTATGGGATGTAAATGTATGGACACATAGTTTGAATAATTTATCTAGAACAGGAGCAAGTACTGGGGAACACTTTCTGAAAACGATTGGAGGAATTCCATCTGGACCTGGAGCTTTGTTGGATGATAAATTGTCTCGGATGGATTTTATGTATCTAGTTTTATGTTAAGTGGAGTATTTACAGGAGAATTGACTTCTAGTACAGGGACTTTCTAACTTCTTAGGTAGAATTTGTGGCAAACATACTAGCAAGGGTGTTCGCCTTTCCACGTGAGTCATTCATAATGTTTCCATCGGAAGATTTTAGTGATGACCTGTTAGAGTTGGTCACAACATTCTACTGTCTAGGATTATTTAATGGTCTGGATGCTTGGTGGTTAAGAAAGTTTGATATAGCGATATTTATTACTGCTTTGACACGGTTTTTCGCAATTTTAAATTGATTGAGGGATTCAGATGTTTTTTATATTAAGTAAAAGTTATTTGCTAATGTCTTTTGGGTCGTTGCTCTGGCAGAATTGCTATCGAACTACTTTGGGAGTCCAGTTTTTTTTGTTTTGTTTTTTAGTAAACTGTTGGCTGGTTTTGAATAATTCCATACCAGTCTGTATTAAGTCATTACTATGGGATTCGTAAGAATTGATGTCAGTGCAAAAGAAAGACTTTCATGGAATATCTGAAAGATAATTTCTAAATTCATCCCAGTTTGCCTTCCTGAAGTGCCGTCTGGTCACTCTGCCTGGTTCAGAGCGGGGTTGTTTGGGGAAAGTGGCTAATGAGGCTCGGGATGGGACTGTGATCAGAGGATCCAAGTGGTGATAATACTTCCATCCTTTATTGATCTGGGTTATTTGTCAGGAATAGTTCCTAGACATGGCGCCATTTTCAGGATTATATGGCATTCTGGTTCATTGTTTTACCAATTGTGTAGGATTAAACGATTCTGCAAACAGCTCTCATTCTAGACCAGTATCGTCAGTCCTGGCAGAATGTAATAACCACTCTACATTATGGACATTAACCCGCCCCGTCCCCACGACGTATGATGCACGTTGCAACTTTTTTCACGCTGAGACCCAATGACGTGCATTGTATATTGTGCAATTGAAAGGCCCGTCAATTGCACATTTTTCAAATTTCATGGGAGATTTTGGTAGGCATATGTGGGAGACCTTCCTCTATCCCCCCCCAGGCGGCGATACTGCCTGACCCTGTGTAACACCCCCCTTGGGGGTGTGCCTTTTTTTCACAACCCACCTGATAGCAGTGACCTGGCCAGTAAAGACAAGTAGCACCACGGTCTCTCCAACAACGAAAATCAAGGCGAAAGTGATTCCCGATGTGTAGGACAAAGATTACCAAAGTTAGTAATGAACAGATGTAATGACGAGGTAATGTCACCAAGGTAGGTCCTGTATGTTGATGTATTTGGTGAGTGAACATTGCTTATATCGCCTATATTATTGTGTGAAAACCATTATACTTTTGTATTACATATAAATTCATACAAAATAAATAAATATCTACTAGACTGAGTGGTTTTGGTTAAGCTTCTCCTCGCATAGGGAGCGTCTTTGGAGCGCAGCTTCATAGAAGTGTTAGCCAAGTTAGAGGCCTTTCACTTGTTTAGGGCATTTTTAACTTCAGGTGAGCACTCTCTCGCTAAATTTTCAATGTTTCTCACCAAAAGCGGAGGATTAAGCCATAAAAAGACAAGTTGAAAATTGGTCAGGTTCTGAGGGTGGGTTGGGTAAAAAAGTGGTCGGTATGAGGTGGGTTAAAATCACCCAAAATGGGAAGTTCAGGTGTAAGGGTGAGGTTAAGGTTGGTCAACCGTATGGATATGGGGTCAAATATGCTGGGATTGATGAAGCACTGGGGACCAATAAGTATGCAGATATATTCAGTAATGTTTAGGTAGTTTAGTATGTATAATGAATAATCAAAGTTAGCTGAAGTGACGTTCAAAACTGTGTCAACCGCATGTTCTGATTTGATATAACATGTGTCATGCATGTTATGGAAGTTTGTGAGATTGTAACCAGGAAAATTAAATCCAGATATATCAGCAGAGAAAGAGATTTGGGTTTCTGTGAGGAATAGGGCTAGAGGGGATACAGACTGGAGGAAAAAGTGAACAGAATTCAGACTGGTACTAAGACCATGAATATGGTAAAATATAAGGTCGAACATGCAATTCTTCTCTAATGAGCATTAGTGTTTGCAACAACCGCTGTTGGCACAGTCGCTTGACTTCGACCAGAAGGGCCAAGTGCCACCAGCACTACCCTGTCGGTGGTGGCAATCCAAGGTACCACAGAATTAGCTGATAATACTGCAATGGTCATTGCATTGGGGGGATGAAGATAGGTGTGATATCTAATGAGCATGTAGTGTGGTGTAGGCAGTTGGAGGTAGAGGTATTATGAGAGTATGCTGGCCTACCCTCTGTGTCAATAAAAACACTGAAAATGTCTAGCAAAGATAGATAGCCAGGAACAGGTCCTGAGGACTGGTGAAACTAGATCTCCAGCTCTCCCTGTCACCAGCTTGCCATTTTTTTTTTAACAGAACAGAGGAAGGAAAAACAAAAGAATTTAAAAAAATAATCCATACATCAGATTACTGGTGTCCTCCATTCATAAAAAAAAATTGTAACAGTTGGACTTGAACAGCTGTGCATTGAAGTTTAGGGGGAAACAAGTCTGGGGAAGCGAGTTCCAAAGAGATGCAATTAGGAGAGTGAAAGATTTCTGACAGGCATATGTTCTGCAATATGGCTGTGTGACATTCCAGTCATGAGTGCTACCGGATACCCATGTAGCAGAGGGGAAGGAATGAGAGGTGGCACAATGGATGCTATAATCTCTGAGCATTAGCCATAAAAGTATTTATAAAATAATGCATAGGAGGCAACATTACTTCTTACCTGTAGGGGAGGAAGTTTATTTGTAATAATAGGGTCATTAATACTTTTAACCGCTTTGTTCCAAATTTTGTCTAGTTGTTTTAGTGCAACCACTCCACATCCATTCCACAGGGTGAGCAATATTCCAGCTGAGAGTGCACATGACTCTTATAAACTATAGCTAACTGCTCGTCAGTGAAGAAGTTATGAACTCAGTACAATAATCCAATTTTCTCTGAGGTGGTTTTACCAAGTGATCTGACATGAGAAGTCCAGCTGAGGGCATTGTTAAGTGAAACACGGAGAATTTCAAATCTTTTGGAGAGGGGAATATTTGTAGTACTAAAGGTAATATAGGAATCTGGCAATATCTGACAATTAATACCAATACACCAGTCCTGTATGAGACAGCCCTAGCATGTATTCAATATGGACGGTGGGTGTTAAGCGCCGAAGTGGTGACATGTAGATTGTAGGAGGACGACTGGGCCTTGATAGCAGGCTGTGAAGCCTATGCGCAGAGTCGGACACATAAAAAATAAAAATTAGTAAATTGTATATATTTGGTTTTACTAGCATTAACCTGTTACCTCCCAACCGATTTCCCACCTCTGATACCCCCCATTCCCTAGCTATTTCTTTTTTTTTTTTTTTGGCTCATACTTCCGATTTTGGTGAGAAACATCGAAAATTCATTGAGAAATCGCCCTCCTGAGCTTATAAATGTTGTTACAGGTGACAGTCAGCGTTAAGTTTTCCTTCCTTCTCAGGATACCTGGCTTCAAAGAAAACGAACTATGGGAGAGTTAACTAATTCAAGCCACTTTAAATTACGTATTTGTTTATTTATTTTGTACAGATTTATGTGTAGTGCAAGACTATATTGGTTTTTACACAATAATATTGGCAATAGAACACTGTTCACTCACCAAGCACATCAGCAAATGGCACCTTTCTTAACAACATTACCACCTCATCACTTCTGTTTGTTTCTTCCTTTAGCTTCTTTATTTCTTTTTCTTCCACCTCAGAAATCACTTTTACCGTGAATTTCGTCATTGGAGAGACCGTGGCGCGACATGTCTTTACTGGCCAGGTCACTACTGACAGGTAAATTGCCGAGTGTGGGGGGGAGGGGGGAGGGGTGGTCAGGTGGGGTTGGGCAGTATCCCGTAGAGGAAGGTCTCCCACATATGCCAACCAAGAATCACCCGTGAAACTTGAAAATTGTGCAAATGACTGACCTTGCAATTGCGTAATGTATGGGTATGTCGATGGGTTAGCCATGACAAAACATTGCAACGTACCCGTATGTTGACAGGACGCCTCGGGTTAAATGAGACAAGATTATTTTTTCCCCATTCAATGATCCTAGATAAGTCTTGATTTAAGGAGATGGCTGTTCTGAGGTCTGAGTTAGAGATATTAAACTATGTGAATGGGTGTTTAAGTGTGAATGAACTGTGAAGTGTTGAGTTATCTGCATATGAATGGAAGGGATTATGAGTGACATATAGATCATTAATATGAATTAGGAATCGGGATGGAGCCAGAACTGATCCTTGTGGCACGTCGGTGTTAACTGAGTGGAAGCTGGAATATATTTCATCTGCTTTTACTTTTTGTCTTTCTGTTGCAGAGATATGAAGAAAACCTGGCCTGGTTGAACACTGATCCTGTTATGCCCTGCACTCCCTTTTCCAGCCTTTCCATGCCGTCCTACCTTGTGCCGGTCCTTCCCTGGCCTTCGACCTGCTCTGACCCTGCTCTGCCCTACCCAGTCTAGTACTGCTTCCTGCCCTGCCCTCCACAGTCTGCTCTGCTTTCCTCAGCTCCTGCTCCTGCCCTTGCCATTCTCCTGCCCCTGTCCCTCCCCTGTTCTTGCCCCTTCCCCTGCTCCTGCTGCTGTCCCTTCGGCCTTCCCTTCACTCTGATCCTGCCTCTTTCTCTGCCTCTAACCCTGACCTACCCTGTTCTGATCCTACCCTGGCCCAGGCCTTGGCCTCGCCATAACACCTCTTGCTCTGTCCCTTCCCTGCCACACTGAGTACGCTATGACTTAGCCTTAGCCCTGACCCTTCCCAGCCCAAGTCCTGCTTTGGCCCTGCCCACACCAACAGTGCCCTGTCCTTCCCCTGCTCTTGTCCGTATCTGCTCTGCCCTGTCTGGCACGTCTTGCCCTGCCTTGCCCTGCCCTGTCCAGAACAGCCTAGCCTTACCTTGCTCAGTCCTGCGCTTATTTGGTCCTACCCTGTCTGATACAGCCCTTCCTTGCTCAAGACAACTCTCAATAGCCCTGGTCCCGCCATACCCTGCCCTCTCCTGAACAAACCAGCCTTCCCCTGCCGTGGCCTTGCTTAACCCCTACACCGCTGGGTTGTCGGAGGCGCGCTGGACCCTTCCCGCGGGGATATTTGCACTCCGACTGACTTTTAAAAAATATTTGCCAAAAATCAGTTATTATCCCTAGAATATTAATTAAATATGCTTATGGCACATACCTTCAGCTTTCTCCTGTCATGTTTTTGTAGCACTCGTCGACTATCGTAGGACTTGTGGAGACTTCTGAAGTTGAGTAACTAAGTCTCCACTTTACACTTCCTGACATCCCCTAAACTGAATACAACTGCCAGATATTATCACTAGAAACACTATTCAATGATTTCCAAGTAGTATGGAATCCATACTAAAAAAAAAAAAACACTGTGAAAGCAATGTAAATTACGACCGTGTACGAGCCTCCAACTCGCACTAAGTCACCACTGGTATTCTGTCATTTCTTACTCATATACACACTCACACTTTATTATTTCTAGTACTTTATTACACTTATATATATATCTAGACCTTTATTGCTTCCCACACGATGTTTAGTAGGGGTAGAGGTCACAGGGCCATTTATAATAGGTGCAAAAGCAGCAGAAATTGAGAGGCGTCATTTCACCCTGAAGGACGAGAGCGAACTGACTGTATCTCGTTAGCGAAGAGTTGCAAATGTCAGTTGTTAATGTATATGCTAAGAAATAAGTCGTAGGAAATCTAGACAATACATAATAAATTATGTAGTTCCAGGTGAATATAAATATCACTCAGGCTTCTCCCTACCTTTCTGATATACATTTATATTACGAGAGTAGCTCATATGGCATATTTCACGGGGAAAAAAAGCAGGGGAAATTAGCGAACGAGTGCAGGTTGGATGTTTCCAAGTGATAATTAGCCAATTCCAGGTGTATGGC
>JAGKTI010013297.1:0-17952 GCA_018397915.1 Birgus latro
TGGTAGTGCCATCTACTCTGGAGGCATGCCTACCCTTGTAAGGTTTGGCATCTGTTGTTGGGCTTGTGGACCTAGCACCCCCTACATCACTGGTGGAGGAGGCCTGCTGGTGATTTGCCATCTAGGGCAGGACTGTTGCCTTCGCACGTGTTTGCCGTGTGTGGTGTCCCGTAATGCCGGGAGACGGGAGTCCTGGGGGTTGAGCGATGCTGCACGATGCGCCCAGCAGCTAGCAATACACCTCTTTGGTCCCTCATTCTGGCTAGACGGGCAGTCAATCGGCTAGTCATGCGTTGGCTAGGGTCAAGTGGGCACTGGGAGGATTTGGTGGCTCCTATTGTCCTGGAGTCACCCTTGCCCAGGTCCGCCGGTGGTTACTCGTGTATACTCCCCTGCTGCCCCTTAGGTCACATGTGACATATGGCCTCCCCTTTTTTTTTTTTTTTTTGTTTCCGACCTTGGGCCAGGGTTTCCACCCCGCTCTCCCTGCCCAGCAGTCCTCCTACATTCTTTGGCTCCGTGGTGGGTGGGGGGGGGGTGATTTAAGTTTTTAAGTTGAGTGTATGTTGTATAATAGTGTGCCCCGACCTGCCCTCTCCCTGACCTCAGCGCGTCCATGGACTCTTCTCGGCCTTTTCTTGTTGCCACTCTGGAGCCCTTTCAGGTTCCACGTGGCTCCACGGGGGATTCGGCCTCACCTGCCTTGCCTCCCCAGTCCAGTGGCTCCTGTAACAGGGGTCGCAGGAGGGGGTCAAGGAATATACCCAGCCCTCAGGGTCCCCAACTACCCATGTTAGAGATTCGAATACTATTTTGATTGCTCCTCCTCTTGCACCTTTTGTCAAGTTCTTAGTCATTTGTGGCCCTGCTGGGGTAGGCCTCAGAAAGTGTGACATTTTCTAACCCATCGTGAACTGGTCGCTTCTTGTGGTGCAGCTCCTAAAGTTGTTCCACAGGCTGACGGCAATTTGTTGGTAGAGGTGTTTGACCCTTCTCAGAGTGTAATTGTTCTATCTTCATCCATGTTTTCTGGTCAGTCAGTTATGCTCCCCACATGCTTCATTGAATCATTCTCGTGTGTTGTCAGTGCTAAGGAACTACTGATTTACGATGAAGCACACCTTGTTGAAGAGTTATCTGCCCAGAATGTAATAAAGGTTGAGAAGATTAAGAAGAAGATAAATGGTGACCTTGTGCCAACGTCATCCTTGATTGCAACTGTTGATATATTGAGCCTCCCTGCTGTTCTTAACGCTGCATGGTACCGGTACAAAGTTAAGCCCTATGTCCCTATTCATCATAGATGTTCCACTGTCGGCATTTGGGTCATATTGGCTGAAATTGTAGGCGCCTTGTCCTGTGCCTTCCAGCAGTCTGTGTGTCATGTGGTTTAGATGTTCATGAGGGTGTGGAATGCCCTCGTCCTGTATCTTGTGTCAGTTGTGGTGGTAAGCACACTGCTTCTTCTAAATCTTGTGATCGTTGTCCGATACCGGGCGTCCTACTACTCCTCGTGGTCTCCCAGAGACTCCGGTACCTTTGCAGTCTTCACCTCATCCAGCTGCTGCTCCTGTACCGGCTGCTACTACTGTACCAGCTGATGTTCATGTATTGGCTGCTATTCCCGTACCGACTGCTGCTCCTGTACCATCTGCTCACTTTGCTATGCTACTGGTGTTCAATCTTCTCTACAGTGTGCCTCTACAGTTTCTAGTGTGTCCCCATGTTCTGGCGTAGAGATGGAGGTTGCGTCTGCCAGCTTCAAACGGATGAGTGAGGAGTCTTTGGGTGATTATCCTCCTTCTATGGTTCAAACTTTTGTGCCACATGAGGATTCTGAGGGGGCTATTCGCTCGGCAACCTGGGTGATGGTGGTGTCTAAGTCAGTGGGTGTTCGTGATGGTCTTTCTAGGATTCCAGTCCCTGCCTCTTGCCCAGGTGTAGTGGGGTCTGCATCTTTAGATACTCAAAGGGCTCGGTTGCTTGCTCCCTCTAATCTGTTACGTGGCAGCTGACCTTTGGTTGATTCAGTTGGGGAGGGTCCAGTTGGCCCTGAGGTGCCAGCCGGATCCCCACGTGGAGGTGCAGATGGGGTGAGTGGGTCTTCCTGGAAGGTCTCTGTGTCTCAGGCTCATTCTGGTGATGGGTGGGACATTGTCTTGGGGTAAGGATCCTTTCACCTGTGGAAACTCTAAATCTTCACTGTTTTCTCGATTGGTAAGGCAGAGCTCCACGTCTAGGAAGATGGGTTTTCACACCCTTCCCAGCGAGGCTGCTACATATCCTTGGTGTTTCTCATTTCATATTATTTAATACAAATCAGTATGGCTCAATCAGTATCAACTGTCATCAGTGGAATTGTAGAGGTGCCATGGCAAATTGGGAGGAATTGCAGTTATTACTCTCTGCTCTGAGCCTGCTCTGTGTCTGTATCAAGGAGACAGTTGCGGGAGATAGACCGCTTCCTTCTATCAGGGGGTATGAGGTCTTCCATGCATCTCCTCCTGGTGGTCACAGTGGTGGATGTGTCATTTTATGGCGATCTGATATCCCCTGTATTTCCTTTGCGATATAGTCTCCCTTTCAAGTTCTTGCGGTACAGATGCACGTTGGGAGGTGTTATACCATCTGTTGTCTGTACCTTCCACCTTCCGTTCCTGTTATGTGTACTGGTCCAGAGACCCTTATCAGTCAACTTTCACCTCCTTTTCTACTCGATGGTGACCTTAATGGCTGCCATCCTTTGTGGGGTGACTCACTTTCAAATCACTGTGGTGACCAACTTGCCTCTTTGATTGGGAATTTAGATTTGGTTGTCCTAAACAATGGGAGGCCGAGCCATTTTCATGTTCAGACTGGCACATATTCTGTCACTGACCTCACCATCTCCTCCTCTGACTGTGCCCTTGATTATTCTTGGGAGGTTTGGGATGGTCAGCATGGTAGTGACCATTATCATGCATTGGTCCACTCTACTCGCTCTGTCCTTGCAGCCCGTATGCCACACTGGTGCTTGGGTTGAGCTGATTGGTCTCGCTTTGAGGAGCTGTGTTTTTGCTTACAGGGTTACTGATTTTTCAATTCTTGATGATGCCGAACGATATTTTACTAAGACTCCTTTCTCAGCAGGGGTTCATTGCATCTCACGGACTTCTGATGTTTTTCCCGGAGACCTGTGCCATGGTGGAATGGTAACTGCTCTATAGCAAAAGGAGCTTACAAAGTGGCTGTCCGTCGGGATTTTGTCAATCGTGTTGTTGTTCTTCTTAACATCCAGTTTCGCAAAGCATGTGCTCACTATAGATGGGTCGTGAAGAATGCTCACCATAACTCGTGGAAGTTGTATGTTTCTACAGTTACGTCCTCTACTCTAATGCCTATGGTGTTGAAAAAGGTGTGCAAGATTTCTGGTTGGTTTTCGCCCCCCTCCCCACCAGTGTTGCGACTTCATGGAAACCTTGTGTCTGCACCAGATGCAGTAGCCTCTGCTCTTGCAAATAGTTTTTGTGCTGTCTCAGAAAAGGATCCTTCTAAGCCAGGAATCAGGAGAGGCTGGGTAGACTTTCGCTCGTGTGGCAGAGAGCTTTATAATTTAGACTTCATCCTCTGTGAGCTGTGTGCTGCCCTCTCGGAGTTTGGTGACACTGCTCCTGGGCCTGACGACATTCCATATGTTCTGCTGCGTCACCTGCCAACTGACTCTTTACAGTTTTTATCGGCAGGGTTTGGAGTGAGGGTTCTATTCCTAAAGTTTGGAAGATGAGTATTGTCCTCTCCATTCCCATGCCTGGTAAGGACCATTCAGATGTCTCTAATTATCGCCCTATTTGTTTAACATAGTGCGTGTGCAAGCTCTTTGAAAAGATGGTCAATGTCAGGCTTGTGTGATTTCTGGAGAAGTATTGTCACTCATTGAAGAGTTACCTGACCTTAGCACCACACTGAGAGTGGATGATGGTAAAACTTACCTGAACTCAGTTCATTTTTTTTTTTTTTACAGTCCATTTCCCTTCTGGCCCTGTTCCTCACAGAACCACAAATCTCTCCCTCTACCGAAATACCCCCCCTTTTTTTTTTCCTGGTTACCATTTCCTCACAGACTTCCGTTACAAGGGCGGCACCTGTTGTTACATCAAATCTCAGTATGCAGTTGACACTGTGTTAAACTTCAGTTCAACTAATTTTGGTTACCCATTGTATAAACTAAAATATCCAAATATTACCAAATATATCTGTGTAGTAATGCTTCTTCAGAACCCAGTGTATTTGACTCCATATCCACACAGTTGAGTAACCTTAACCTTGCCCTTAGCACTGAAATTACCATTTTGGGTTATTTTAATGTACATAATGTTGAATGGTTATTGCATTGTGCCAATACTGACGATGCTGGTCTAGAGTGCGAGCTGTTTGCAGAATTGTTTAATCTCACGCAGTTGGTAAAGCAACCAACCAGAATACCAGATAACCCTGACCATAATTCCCATCTCTTGGATCTATTCCTGACAAATAATCCCGATCAATACAGGATAGAAGTACTGTCACCACCTGGATCCTCTAACCACAATCTCATCAAAGCCTCGTTAGTTAGCCCCCCAAGCCTCCCCGTACTGAACCTGTCAGGGTGACCCGTTGGCACTTTTATAGGACAAACTGGGATGGATTTAGAAATTACCGTGCAGACATTCCATGGCACTCTTTCTTCTCTAGTGATGTCAGTTCTACCCAGTCCCACATTAATGACTTAATACTAGCTGGTATGGATTTATTCATACCAAGTCAACAGTTCACTAAAAGATCGAACTCTCCAAAATGGTTTGATAGTAAGTGTGCTAGAGCAACAACCCAAAAGTCATTAGCATATAAAATAAAAAACATCTGAATCACTCTGTCAGTTTAAAATTGCTAGAAACCATGCAAAAGCTGTAATAAATCTCGTTAAATCAAACTTTCTTCAAAATCAATCATCAAAACTACTTAACAACCCTAATGACAATAGAATATTCTGGTCAGCTCTCAATTCTTTCAATAATAACTTTAACAAGTCATCATCCATGTCCCCACTAAAATCTTCAGATGGCAACATTACAAATGACCCGTGTAGAAAAGCAAATAACTTTGCCAGAACATCTGCCAGAAATTCTACTATAGAGGAAGTCAGCCAGAACGTCCCAGTACTAGAACTTCACTCTTCTGAAATTGTTCCACTTAAAATG
The DNA here is from genome assembly GCA_018397915.1 of Birgus latro. Classification (NCBI taxonomy): domain Eukaryota; kingdom Metazoa; phylum Arthropoda; class Malacostraca; order Decapoda; family Coenobitidae; genus Birgus; species Birgus latro. Next base: position 5,217 of record JAGKTI010013297.1, read on the forward strand.
CACACAAGACATGTAAAATCCATCCTAGACAATTTACCAACCAACAAAGCTCCAGGCCCAGATGGAATTCCTCCAAATGTTTTGAGGAAGTGTTCTCAAGAACTTGCCTCTGTTTTAGCTAAATTATTCAGACTATGCATACGTACTTCTTCATTCCCTAATTCATGGAAAGAGGCCAGTAACCAATCAGTAAAGAAAGGAAGTTCCTCTGACCAATAGCTGTCACATCTTCTCTTGGGAAAGAATTTGAAATTTTAATTAATAAGCACATAGTTAAACATCTTCAATCCAATAAAGTAATCAGTGACAGACAACATGGTTTTCGCCACGAAAGATCCACCATTGACATACTCAGTCTCTTGACTCATAACACCCATCAGTCAATCGACCTACATGGAGAACCTCATGAGGTAGCTCTTGATAATTCTAAAGCTTTCGACCAAGTATGGCACCATTCCCTGCTGTCCAAACTTCCTTGCTATGGACTAACGTCTTTTGTTCCTCTGCTTTCCACATATCTCAGCAACAGAAAAATGTGAGTAAAAAAAGATGATGTATACTCCAATTTCTACTCAGTTAATGCTTGCGTGCCACAGGAATCAGTTCTGGTGCCAACCCTGTTCCTGGTTCATATTAATGATCTCTTATCTGTCACCTACAGTCCCATCCACTCATATGCAGATGACTCAACACTCCACAGTTCATTCACACTCAAACACCCATTTACAAACTCTATTATCACTAATTCTCAACTCAGTACAGCCATCTCCATAAACCAAGACTTATCTACGATCAATGAATGGGGACAAAACAGCCTTGTCTCATTTAATGCTAGTAAAACCAAATATATACAATTTACTAATAGACAGATATTGCCAGGTTCGTATATTACCTTCATTGCTACTATGGTAATATTCCTATCTCCAAAAGTATTGAAATTCTCGATGTCTCACTTAACAGTACCCTCAGCTGGACCTCTCATGTCAGATCACTTGCTAAAGCTGCCTCAAAGAAACTTGGAATATTGAACAGAGTCCGTAACTTCTTCATTGACGAGCAGTTAGCTATAATATATAAGAGTTCTCGGCTTGAATATTGCTCACCCTTGTGGAATGAATGTGGAGAAGATGCATTAAAACAACTAGACAAAATTCAGAACAGAGCTGTTGGAATCATTATTAACCCTGCTTTTATAAATAAGCTACCGGTACCTCACCTGCGAGAAAGAAGGAATGTTGCCTCCCTTTCATTATTTTACAGATACTTTTATGGCAAATGCTCAGACAAAGTTGCGTCCATTGTGCCGCCTCTCCATGCCTTCCCTCGTGCTACACGGGCATCTGGTAGCACTCATGACTGTAATGTTACTCAGCCATATTGCAGAACTTCTGCCTATCAGAAATCAGTTATTCCCCAAACTGCATCTCTCTGGAACTAGCTTTCTTAGAGTTGTTTCCCCCCAAACTTCAACCTACAGCTGTTCAAGTCCAGTAATCTTGTGTTATTAAAAAAAAAAAAAGTTCATCTCAGAGAGTTTGCCCTACAATGACTCGTAAGTTAGAGACTGTTCTGGCTCGCCTTCGCATTGGACATACCAGGCTCACACATCAGTTCCTCATGTGTGGAGGCATGCAGAGATTTTGTGATGACTGTTTGGTTCCCCTTACTGTCAGGCACTTGCTGGTTAAATGTCCCAGTTTGGGCGACTTACGTTGGAGGCTGCTATTGAGGCACCGAGGGGAGGGCGGTGTTTACTGTCTCTCTTCGATGCTTGGGGGAGAGCCTGGTACCCCTGGAGACGATGTGTTTTTATTTCTGAGGGAGTCTGGCCTCCTTCACCTTTTAAGATTGCACTGTTTTTACTGTGATGTCTAGTTTTTAATATGGAGCTTTTGCTTTTTAATGTTTTTATGTTTCAGCTGTCTATGTTTTTGCTTATACGGCACCATATGACCCTGTTGCAGTGCCATGTGTCGTTCTATCAATCTCTCTCTCTCTCTTTCTAGCTAACGGGAATGTGCGCAGAAATATGCCTACATAACTTTGCTAAAAGGACAGTATGAGAATACCAAAGAGCTGGACAAGATTGCCATCTTCCCTATTATACACGTCCTAATCAATTATCCATCAGCAGCATAGAAGTCTGGGGCAAGGCTACTCAGTTCCTACATTAAAGTCTAGGGTGACCAGCCTCAATTTCCCTGAGTGGCATCATGTGAGCAAGAAACTCCAACCAACCCTTGTATAAGCCCATACACAGTCTAGTTGGAATGCCTTAACCCACTAAACCACCAGCTGTCATTTGGACGTTCACTAAACTGCATAAAACCTTTCTGAGGTGATATGGACAGCCTCAATAAAACGTCATCTAACTATAGTCTATTTGATTGACCTGTGAACCTGAGATTTGTGAGGCAAGAAGGGTGTGTTTGATTCGCGGCTGCTGATTGGCCGCTGATGATGTCATTGAAGTAAATTCCAGCATGTTTTGCAGTACATTATGCCGATGTACTTTATTTTTTTTAACGGCCATCACCCGCAATTAACGGTATTAGGCCATATATTTCAAACTCACAATAAAAAAGAAATCACTCCTGCACCGCATGAGACAGCCAATCTAGGGGGCCAAGCGTGGAGGGAGCATGTGATAGAATGCTCTAAGATCGGCTAGACGTACCCCCCCCCCCTCCACAACAAACAACACTGGTCGGATCGCCTTACCCTGGTCAGCAGCCCAGAGCAGATCGTAGAGGATGGAGTAGATGGTAGCTCCGAGTTGGTATGACCGGGTGTGGGCGTTGAAGGTCAGGAAGTGTCAGTAGGAGGGTACTTACAGCCGATCCTTGTGGTCCATGATGGGAGGGCGAGATGGGGTGCCCTCCACTACTGGAGGAGGGGAGGACTCAATGACCTCCTCCTTGGCCGAGGAGCCGGTCGATGCTGCCTCGGCCATTGAGGTGGTGTCAGAAGAGTCCTGCCCCTTCTCAGTCTCTGACGGGGGATGGTGTATTTCGGCTGTGCTCTGTGCCGTGTACATTTCTGGAGCCGGGTTGGTGATCACAATTGCAGTTTCCCTGCTGAGAGGAGCCTCCAGCCCTAGCCTCTTCCATGGTGTTGTTCGGGGGGCAGCAGGTCGCGGCTGCCGAGCCTGGCACTCAAGTCGGCGGGGAACTGCTTGCATACTGCGGGTGAAGCACTTGGGGATGACAAGGAGAGGCAGTCCATTCTCCTCAAGGATCTTGGGTAGGAGTCACACAAAACCCCCTTGTCACTCACACCAAAAGCCTTCGCTGATGCGATGCACATCTCCACGATGGTGTTTATCTCCCCAAGACTTACAGGATCCCTGGCCTGGCATCCCCAGGCCATGGGATGTCGTCGTGCATGGGAAGAACCCTGCACGGCCACATCTCCCGGCCCAGTAACATCCCAAGCCTCAGGAACCTTCGGAGTCCCAAACAGACTAAACTCCACTGTCTCTCCATTTCCAAGGGAAAGTTGGAGGTGCCATGGGTTTGGTTTAACGATGGTCTGGCGGTGCACAAAAACATCAGCACCAGTATCCTGGCGCTTGATGAATCCTTACCCTCCCTGACATTAAACCGAACCACGGTCTCTCTGATGGTTTGGGCCGTTGGAGACGGTGGTCTGCTGGATGCCCCGCTCAACGGGCCGCAGGCAGTAGCAGGAGATGCGTCCTCCATCGTGTCTCGATCTGCCCTATCTCTCTCTCTCTCGGAAGTAGGTTTACACCGTGGGTGGATATTATAGTGCAACACGCTGACATAGGTGTACACCGTGGGTGGATGCAATGCAACGTGCGGATGTAGGTGTACACCGTGAGTGGATAATTTACTTCAAACGTCACTCATCGTTTTATATAACTTCATAATCAACTTTAATTTTCTTTGATAACTCGAATCTTTTTAAGTTAATTTTGATAGCTTTAGCATCAGAAGTTATTCCGTATTTAAACTGGCTGCTTATTCACAAGTACAAACATATATGTGCTAAGATAAGAAGAACTGTGGATTTACATCATCGACAGCCAATCAGCAGCCGCGAATCAAACAACCCTACACCCCCCATACATCTCAGCTGCACATGTCGATCAAAAAGAGTTTAGTAGTGGTAGTAGTTGCAGTTCAAGTGAAATGTAAACCTGGTGGACTGCAGGCTTAAATTATCCTCTTTCAACATTTTACCATTCTCCCTTCGGGGAATAGGGAAGTAGATTGGAAGTTCAGTGGACGTTTGGAACCAGACAGTTGGGGCATCCGCTTATATCAATGCCGTAACATGGAGGCGTCCCAACCCAGTACCAGGTCATCACAGTGGATGGTTTAACAACAATGAAAAAGTATAGCCTCGTTCCAGGTATTTTTTTTCCGTAAATATAAAAGCAATTTCAGGCAGGGAAAGGACTTAGGTGAAAGTGTAGAGGAAGGAGTAACAAGAGGGAGTACATAGGAGTACATAGGAAAGTAAACAGCAAGAAGAGGGAAATCTGAGGAGTCGAAGGTGAAGAAGTACAAGGAGTAATAAGAAGGCAAATGAGAAGAAAAAGGAATGGAGAAAATATAAAAGGAAATTTAGTATGTAACGACTGGAGGGGAGAATAAAAAGGGCAAAGAGGATGGGGAGAAGCGAAACCTAATATATGAGAGAAAAATAATGTGAAGAAAACAGGGGAGACTAAGGCGAGATGACGGGAAACACACATCCTCATAGGTGAGCAGGGAGTGATTTGGAAGTGGTAGTTACGATGAGCACTGGTAATTTCTAAAGAGGGGAGACGATCAGAGAAAACAGAAATATTGAAGGTACATACAGCCATCAGATTTTCTCTGACTTTCCTTAACGTGATTCTAAGTTCTGCATTACATAACTTTTTTGCAATGCTTCCTCGTTGTCTGATGACTCCTTTTGGTTCTCCCTGCAGCCTAGCGATGATCTCTCCGTAGGCTGTAATGTCTTCGATTTTTGTGGTGTCATCTATTATGTAGTTGTTTGATTTTGGATTTCGGAATTTCAGCTCTCCAGAGCCTTCTTCAATGAAGGAAGATCTTACTATGGTTTTAGTCCTGGTAGGAATAGTTAGCACTGACGAACAGACAAGGAAAGTAACCTCAGAACATGGTGGGGTTACCACCACCAAGTCAGAAGGAAGGAGGGGGACAGAGGAAGAAACAGTTGGTGAGAGAGTGAATTTTAGTTGAAGGAATAGGCGTCTGGACTTAACCCAACACGCATGGGCAGTTTATTTGGGCAGTTGCATTGGGCAGGGGACAACACAAACATACAAGAATGGTGCAGAGACAAGGAAAATAAGCTCCCGAACATTCCCCTGGAATAAGACACGCAACTGTCGGTTTTATATCCGGGTACCCATTTTAGTTCTAGGTACGAAAAGGCTACGGCAAAGGAAACCACGCCTAAAGGCCCCAGGGTTGACCCAGAATCGAACCCGAGAACTCTCGCTTGCGAGGCGAATGTGCTACCGTTACAACATAGTCTACCCTACTTTAGCAGTGGTCTGTGAGGATCCTTATATATAAACCAGGACGGTGAGCTAGAGATGAGGCTTAATTAACCCGTTAACTGCTGCATTAGGTTTCGTGGTCGATCCCCCCATGCACAAAAGAACACGATTTTTTTCCTCGAAAATATTTTTGCTCATAGAAATGAATGAGTGCATGGAAAAGAATAGGAAAACCAAATATGAGTTCAGTATTTACCTTTAGCCGTGGTACGGTACGCTATTTATGAATATTTGGGTGAAAAATGTAGCATGCCTAAAAAAAAAAAAAGAGAGCTTGATCATAAGGTGTACGTAGCAGTCACACGCTATTCGTTATATGATGTACGTAGGAGCTATCGGGTTAAGTTCCTGCACCCTGCTTGGCTGTTGGGTTTCATTGGCTTCTGATGTAATGAGTTAGACCTGTGTTCTAGCCTGCTGTAGATCTTCTCATGCTTGGAGATATTGGTTTTTGGACATTTATTAGGGGTAAAGTTCCTCAATATACAATGCCTCAAGTATAGGGAGCTGGCGGTTGTTACCACAGCTAGCCAAAACTTCAGTGTTCCTTTCATGGTCCTCTTTGGTGATGGTGGCATTGTGCTTCTGCTGCATGTGGTACTTGAGGTCTCCTGTATACCTGTGGCTGGTCAGGCAGTTGACTTGCTTCATCGTCGTCATGTCTATATAGGTGGAAGGGATGGCTGTGCACTACTCCCTTTTACAGTTGTACCTATATAATAACATGTGAACGCTGGTGGGCCTCCTCCTCCTTACGTGGGCTGTTCCTTAGAAGTAGTTGAATAGTCTTCATACTTTTGTTGTAGATGATTAGCTTGGGATTAGTTTGTATAATACATGGTCTTGAGAATATGTCTTGCGAATAAAATCTCAACAGAATTAACACACATGGATTTATGGCTTCCCTAAATGTGGAGTCACTTTTCACAAATCTACCAGTCGATTGAACCATTACATACATCCTCGAGACTGTGTGTATAGGAATGGAGACACCCTGGCCTTGAATATACTTGAAAACATATTGCGACAATTACTGGAGTGCTGGATGAAGGAAGCCCCTATCATCCGTCTAAAAGACATTTGTTACTGAAAAGTGGATTGAGTTTCAATGGGGTTGCCTTTCGGAGTCTTTTTTGTCAACTTCTTCACGGGGAGCATCGAGGACCAGATATTTGCTGAAGTGAAGAAACCTGATATATGCTGCAAATGCATAGATGATAGCTTCATCAAGCTGAAAGAAGAGAATGAAATAGAAAGCCTGTCGATATCGCTTTCAGGAGCTGCCTGGACTACGTATCACAATGGAAAAACGCATCAATGGGACTGTGCCCTTTCTTGACCTATTAGTTAACCAACAAGAAGCATCATCCAGTACCACTGCTCATGTGAAGGCTAGCAATCTGGAACCTTGCATCAAAGGTGACAGTGAGTGCTCCCACAGACACAAAGACTTCACTATAGGTGCTTATATCCTAAGGGCACATACCAACTGCACTAGTTGAAAACAAGACAGTCAAAAAATTAAGAGAGCTTCCCAAGTATTGACCAACAATGGATATGCCGACAGGGACATCCAAAGAGTTATCAGGGGAACAATGGAAAAATGGTACACAGACAACATGAAAAATAGGTCACCACCAGAGGACATCAAGGTACAGGGCATTTGGTCTTGGGTGACGATTGTAGTGCCCTTAGTGAGTCAGTCACGCTTCCGGCTTATGCCACCCTCACCAAGGACACCAAACTGTCTGTACTCTCTCATTCTTTACATTGTAATATACCAACCTCTTGTGCTGAGCTGGATGCAGTGCAATTACTCTCCGGGATTTTTCCTCAGAATGATTCCTTTGTCCCTTTGTATTGGGATGAACTACTACGTTCCCAATCCAAATTCCTTCTCCTCGAACCCCCATACAAATCAACCCAGCCAGTACTCCACCTATTGCTGTACCGCTTGCATCTATCATCAAATAGAATGGCTTATCAATGGAAGGGAACTTGTGAACTACATTATCTGTTAACTGGCCCTTCAGAACTCTGAAGGCCTGATCTGTCTCAGCGTTTCACTCAATCTTCTGTTTAGAATTCATTACCTCTTTTTTTTCCCCACGAGTCAGTCTTGTGAGAGACAAAGCAATATTAGAGAAGCCATCTATGAACAACGGCAACACTTAATGTATCCTAGAAAAGATTGGAGCTCCTTTAGCGTCTGTGGGACTGCAAATTCCTTCATGGCTTGGTTCTTTTCTGGCTGAGGTCTCAGTCCTTCAGCAAAAGTCTTATATGTCCCAGGTAATATACTTCAGCCTTGAAAAAACATTTCTGTAGCTTTGTGACAATGAAGGATGCATACCCCTTTGCCAAGGATTGATGACACTCTGGATGTTCTGTCAGGTGCCAAGTGGTTCATCACCCAAGATATGAAAGCAGCATACCACCAGGTCAAGGTTGCAGAGAATGACAAGGAGAAAACAGACTTTTTGTACGGGCGGGGTTTATGGCAGTCTAAAGTGATGCCATTTGGCCTAGGCAATGCCCCAGCTACTTTCGGGCATCTCTTGGATTGTGTGTGTACTGGAAGGCCTGCACTGGCCATCAGCTCTCATCTATCTTGACAATGTAACTGTGTTTGGATGGACTTTCAACCAGGGATTGGAGAGGCTGTCGGAGGTGTTCAACAGGATCCGAGCAGCGCACCTCAAACTGAACCCCAAAAAGTGCTACTAGTTTCAGTAGGAAGCGAAATACATGGGACACATTGCTGGCAAGGGCGCCGTCTGTACTGATCCAGAAAAGGTGGCAGCTGTGGAAAACTGGCCGGTTCCATCTTGTGTGAAGGAGCTCGGAGTGTCCTGGGTTTGTGTACCTATTACTGGCGCTTTGTCAAGGACTTTGCAACAATAGCTGCACCTCTGCAGAAGTTGTCGGGGAAGAGGCAGAAGTTTGTGTGGACAGCAGTAACTGAGAAAGCCTTTGATGTACTCAAGCATGCGTTGGCAAGCTCTCCAGTCTTGCCGTACCCAGATCAGAGTCAGTCATTCATCCTGGACTGTGATGCTATTGACCATGGTATTGGTGGAGTCCTGTTGCATAAGATAGACGAAAAGAGTATGTGGTGGCGTACTAGAGTAAGAAGCTCAGCTCACCAGAGCAGAACTATTGTGTAACCCATAAGGAGCCCTTGGCAGTGATAACGAGCATTGATTTCTTCCATCCCTACTTGTATGGGTCCTACTTCATCATTAGGACAGACCATATGGCACTCAGGTGGCTGAAGATGTTAAAGAATCAGGAAGGACAACTGGCACACTGGTTCGGGAAGCTGGACTAGGACATTTATGAGGTGCAGCACCATCCTGGGAGGGTACATGACAATGCTGACAGCCTGAGTCATCAGCCTTGTGACTCAGAGTTTCGGCAGTGTAGTAAAAATTAAAATCGTAGCAAGAAATGCAGCCATACTGCGGTGACGGGGCCAGAGTCAGCCGAAGAAGACCTGACGAGGATGCAGATGAAGGAAGCAGGATTACAACCAGTGCTAGAGTGCCTGCAGCAGAGTACAGTGTGACCATCTTTTGAAGAGGTTTCCTGGTTCAGCCCTGTGACTAAGAGCTATTGGAGTCATTGGGACCTTCTTCGTTTGAACAACGGACTGTTGGAGTGTCAGCTGGAGACACCCAATGGCCTCAGCAAGTAGTGGCAACTGGTAGTTTCCAAGAAAATGAGGTCCGAGATCTTGGATGAGTCCAATAATGTGATCACTAGCGGGCACCTGGGAGTGAAGAAAACTCTAAGTCAGCTGCAACAGAGGTTCTACTGGACTGGAATAGGACAGGAAGTTGGAGAGGGGTGTCAGGCCTGTGATGTATGCTGTGACAAGTAGGGACCCAAAAAACGTGACTGCGCCCCTCTCCAGCTGTACCAAATGGGTTCACTGATGGAAAGAGTCACGGTGGACATTGCTGGACCTCTGCCACTCGCTGAAAGAGGAAACTGGTATATATGTGTCTCCATGGGCTACTTCAAAAAGTGGCCAGAAGCCTATGCCATCTCCAATCAAGAGGCTGCAACTGTTGCTCAGGTGTTGTTTGACCAGTTTGTCTGTCATTTTGGGATGCCACAGGAGCTACATTCAGACCAAGGTAGATTCTTCGAGTCTTTTGTGTTCCGTGATCGCTGCAAGTTACTGGGCTCCACCCAGTATTCAATATGGACGGTGGGTGTTAGCGCCGAAGTGGTGACATGTAGAGGTGTATGGTATGTAGGAGGACGGCTGGGCCTTGATAGCAGGCTGTAAAGCCTATGCCCTGAGTCGGACACATAAAAAAAAAAAAAAACAAGGCCACAGTCAGATGGGATGGTGTAGAAATTCAACTGGGCCCTGGGGAAAGAACTGGCCAAATAATGTGTAGGGTGACAAACGAAATGGGGCCAGAAATTACCTGCATTACTGATGGCATATCGGTCTGCATCCCATGAGTCTACTGCCTACACCCCTGCAAAACTGATGCTGGGCCACGAGTTACATTTACCTGTTGACTTGTTAATGGGATGACCACCTGGTGAAGAGCTCCCTACAGACATCTCCAGCTATGGGAAGCATCTTTAGGAAGGGCAGGCTGAGGTATATCATTAAGTGCAAGGAACACTAAATTTTTCAGGCGAAGTGACGAAGTGCAAGTATGATGCGAAGGTAAGTGAGGTGAGCTTCAAGGATGGTGACTAAGTTTGGTTATACAATCTCCAGTGGAAGAAGGGACAGTCACCGAAGCTGCTGATCCCATGAGACAGGCCTTATGCTGTGTTGGACTACCTATCAGACATAATGTACTGGATTCGGTGAGGCAAGAAGTCTTGCCCAAATGAGGTGCACGTGAATCATCTGTGACAGTACCATGGGCCAGGACAGTACAGCTGGGACGTCACCTAGGAATCGTGCTTTCCCACCGCTGAGGATGTTAAGGAGGACCGAGGAGCTGAATTACAAGACGATGGTGACAGTTTCTCAAGAGAAGAAGCACATCAGGCAGAGGACCAAGACATTCCAGGAGGAGTAGACTGCAAGGAGGAGCAGGGGCATCGTCGGAAGCAGCATTGGAGATAACCTGATATGGATTAAGGATAATGTTTTTATACATTGTGAAGTTTTGTTGGGATGACAAAGGACTAGGAAGGTGGTAATGTTGAGAAGTGAGATTTGCTATTAGGAAGTACTGGAGGGTTCTCAGTATTTCTCGTATTTTTCAGTTTCTAGTGAAAGTTGCCAGTTAGCATGTTATTTGTGAGTGGAGGGATTTTGTAAAGTTATGCATTAAATTTTATGCTCATTTTTTTCCCTATAATGTTTGTATTTATGTGATTGTTAAATTATGTAATTTTATTTGTTTGTATACTAAATCATTTAGAGTGTTATGTTATGTAAAAAGAAAACTCTGGATATTTTGGATGTCTCCGAGTTGGTAACGGTTGCGTCTCCAAGAATACAGTAGATCATTCTAATAAGTAGGGAGCTTACATAAGGATAAGGAAGGGACTAGAGGTGTCTTCAGTTCAGTCTGAATTTAGTTCAGTGTCAGTTCATTGTCAGTGCAGTGAAGATTGTATAGCTCCGGTACTTGTGAAAACAGTGTTTGCAAGCATTAAGTGTAATTATTTGGAAAATAAAGACAGTGAACTTAAGAAGCCAGTGTTTACAACGCCTGAGCTGATCTCGTTGTTGCACACCGAAAGGCTGACCATAAGAAGAACAACTCACTGGGCAGAGTCCTTCCCATACTGAACTACTGCTGTTGGAGCCTGTGGTGGTGTGAGACGGGGACACAACAATATTATTTCAGTTACATATTAACGGTTTTATTAATCATGAGAGAGATATGTGTAAACTGGAGGGCTTAGTTAATTTTGTTAATAACCTCTTTACTATAAGGTATCGTTGGTAAACTTGTCTGTTCGTGAAAAAAAAAAAAGTCCGCGGGCTGATGGGGTTACCAACAACACATGCTCCGCACAACTCACTTGCTTTAAAGATTGCTGAGGTTATATTTTAATGTCCTCACCAAAATTACGTAATTTTACAATATTCTTTCGTTTACTGGAATATATTATTAAGATGAGGACGGAATTTTCGAAATGATCGCTTAACTAATAAGGGGCTCCACAAACCTATATAAAGTGGCGAGTTAAATGTGAGAACAAACTAACAAAAAAGTCCACATGGTTTAGAAAATAACCACCATTACCCTGAACAAGGATATCTTGTTAACGTAAAATTTCTCGATATTTAACACTTTCAGACTCCTACTAACCATTCCCAGATGAATAAAACCTCGTTGACTCCCACCATCCTTACTTCACAGCCATACTCCCTGCCCACTACCACGCTTGCTACTTAACCATCACCCTTCTTACTTCGCCTCCACATTCCCTACTTAATTCCTACTCTCCCTACTTAGCTCCTACACTCTAACCACACTTCCTATTTCATTTCCACCCTACCTACTTCACTCCCACATTTCAGACTTCACTACCAAACTCCCTGTTTCACAGCAACACTCCCTACTTCACTCCCGTACTCGCTACAGCATTCCCATACTTCCTGCAGCACTCTCATACTCTCTACAGCATTCCCTTACTCCATACAGCACTCCCGAACTCTTTGCATTCACGCACACACTCCTTACTTCTCTGCTACATACCCTTCTTCACTGGCACACTCCCTACTTCACTTCCACACTCCCAGCTATACCTCTATACTTCCTATTTCACCCCTACTCTCTTTGCTTCTCTTATACCCTCCCTACTTCACTCCTAGCCTCCCTCCTTCACTCCAACACTCTCTGCTTCACTCCCACACTCCTTTCTTCACTCCCATACTCGCTACTTCACTCCCACACACCTTACTTTACTGCCACACGCGGCCGTGCATCATTTCCTAAGGAAGAAAATAGAAATTATTGTTCTTGGTATATGGAAACGTCATTGCATTTCTTCCTGAGCGACTCGTATCACGATCTTCATCACTACTACTAATACTGCAACTCTTATATTTATTATTATTATTATTATTATTATTATACACCTTTTGATTTCTCTTTTCATTATCTTTTTTTTCATATCTTTCATTTCCTGCTGTTCACTTGCTCTCTCTCTCTCTCTCTCTCTCTCTCTCTCTCTCTCTCTCTCTCTCTCTCTCTC
>JAGKTI010013298.1:536-23277 GCA_018397915.1 Birgus latro
GAGAGAGAGAGAGAGAGAGAGAGAGAGAGAGAGAGAGAGAGAGAGAGAGAGAGAGCTGTACAGTACGTCTATCTGTCTATCTATCTACCTGTGTATCTTAGCCTTAACACTTGTTAACGTCCCCTCCGCGTGACCAAGATGATGGAGTGGCTGCGTCAGGTGATGGCAGAGGTGCTAAGGTGGGGGGGGGGGGGGACTCAAGGCTATTTGGCTTGGAAATCGGGTACCATATGCCTCGGATTTCGCTTGTAAGTGTACTGTATATAAAAAGTATATAATAATAATAATAATCACGATGATGATGCTCTTCATCATCATGATCATGTTAATAGTAATAATAATTATGATAACGGACAATTTGCAAACCTCCGCCAAGGCGGAGTGTGTAGTAGATCTTATGGAAATGTTATCTTGTAATTATTGTGCAGGTAGTGTAGGCATTATTACCCCACCCATGGATGTTATGTTTTTGCCCCCGTTGGTTTGTCTGTATGTTAGTTTGTTTGTCTGTCTGTTAGCAGGATTACTCCAAATGTTATGAACGGAATTTTATAAGATTTTGGCCGTTAGCCAAGGAAGAAATGATTAAATTTTGTAGGAGTATCCCTCACAATATCTCCAAAAGTTCTCAATGAATTTCAATGAAATTTTGGGGAAAGGTGGGCCATGGACCAAAAAGAATTAAATTTGGGGGACCCTATATCCATGGATCCTGATCCTGATCCTTTTTAATGGCAATGGCATTGGCGGAGGTATGCGCTCTCTGAGTGCTTTCTAATTTATTGAGCTAGAAGCAAAAATGTTGAAATTGCCACTATCCTACAATGGTAGTGAATCTTTAAAAAATTACTGGATCCCGATGATGATCCAGATCACCACGAAAATCTGATGGATTGTTCCTTGGGCCATATCCTCCCCCACTCAAATATTTCAGCGAAATCCGTTCGTAACTTTTTGAGTGATCCTACTAACAGAAACAAGCAGACAAACAAATCAACGCCGGCAAAAGCATAATCTCCTGAATTATTATAACTAGGACGCACTCAGAGAGCGTATACCTCCGCCAGTGCCATTGCCAGTAATAAGGATCCGGATCCGAAGCCGTGTTTGTAGGATTCGGAACCGCCCCCAAATTTAATCAATTCTCTCTTTATCCATGACCTACCTTTCCACAAGATTTCATTGAAATTCATTAAGAACTCTTGGAGACTGTGCGAGATACTCCGCATCCGGATCCAGATCGGCCCCAAAATGTAATCATTTTTTCCTTGGCCCAAGGCCTACCCTTCCACAAAATTTCATCCAATTCCGTTCATATCTTTTTGAGTAATCCTGCTAACAGACAGACAGACAAACAAACCGACAAACAAACAAACAAACGCCGGCAAAAACATAACCTCCTTGGCAGAGGTAATAAAAGGATAAATTCTACAAAGAAGAAAAATCTAGGTGTTTTACCACGAAGGGAATAAATTAATGAATTACAATTAAACAATTTACGGTAATGCATATAATCAGTCAATATATAAACTAGAAGCACTCAGAAAGTGAAAACACTTAGAAAGTGCGTACCTCCGCCAATGCCATTGCCATTAAAAAGGATCTGGATCCCAGGAGATTGGATCCGGATCTCCCCCAAAATTTAATCAATTTTTTCTTGGCCCATGGCCCGCCCTTCCACAAAATTTCATTGAAATTCATTTAGAATATATGGAGATATTGTGCGGGATGCTTCGGATCCGGATCTGCCTCCATTTTTAATCACTTCTTCGTTGGCCCATGGCCCACCCTTCCACAAAATTTTATTGAAATTCATTAAGAACTTTTGGAGATATCATCTGGACAAGCAGACAGACAGATGAAACTGCCATAGGCAAATCTCTTGCTGGGTGGATCTTCTCTTCCCCCCTCTTTCTTCCCTCTTTCCCTCCTTTCTCTCCCCCCTCTCCCCCTCTTCCCTCCTCTCTTACCTCCTCCCCCCTCTTGTCTGCTTAGTGTTCACCGGCGTGTGGGCAGTAAAGCACTTGCTGGTTGGATCCGATTGTCTGCTTAGTTTTCAACGGCGTGTAGGCAGTCATTTGGCAAAATTTTATGCATTTCATTGTGAAGCACAAGATGGGTTTAGGAAGCTAAAAATTGCATTACCAGGTGCTCCAGACGTTTCTCTTAAATTCGGGAAAAAAAAAAAAAAAGATAGATTTTCGCAGTCTGAAAAAATCGTGCCGGGGGCCGGCCACTGGGTCCCGACGATTTCCGGACCCACTGCCATTGGGGGGTTCCAACCCCTCACCCAGACCAGCGCCTTTGATTTTGATGAAAAACAATAGGCTTCCAGGGTTTGTGGATATTTACCTGATTTTTTTCAGAACGATTGGCGAAAACTTGTTACCTGTAGAGAACAGACAGACAGACTGACAGACGGACAAACATACGGAACTGTCAACGCGCTTGTCGAATCTTTCGATTCCGGCAAGCAACAAACACGTCGATACTTAACCTTCTCCAGTTTCATTGGCGGAGGGAACAATAAGCATATAAAGTCTATATATTAGGAAACTATTATAATTTTAGTATTAGTGTAGGTCTATTCATGATCTTTAAGCCAGTTTCTGTTAAACCAGTGGTTCCCATCCTATTTTCCCACTCCATTATCACCTTTCCTCATTTACACACTGTAATCTTTTATACGGTGATATTATTACCCTTCCCCGCCCCGGAGGGGCACAGGGACGGGTATTGTTTTCACTTGGCTTGTCTGTTTGTTTGTCTGTCTCTGTCTGTCTGTCAGTCTGTCCGTTGACAACTTTACGCGAAAACTACAGGTGCGATTTTAACTAAATTTGCAGGGATGATGGGCTATGACCATCTGATCACCTGATTCAGTTTTGGCCCAAATTGGGCCAAGGCTCAGGCTGTAGGCCCAAAATATGTATTAAAAAAAAAAAAAAAGCTTTTTCGTCATAACTCCTTTCAAATTCAACATGTCGACATGAAACAAAACCCTAATTGTGCATCTTTCAAATCTGCATCCTATAACATGCCTCATTACATCAGGGGAGTCACCTCCCAGGTAGCAGTAGAGGGGTCAATGTCAGGTGGGTCGGGCGTAAAATTTCAAATGGACTTAAAATCGTGAGTTTTCACCCGATTTACTCCAAATTTGATATGTGACATCTTTGACTTGATATCCTGTTGTGTTTATACGTCAGCACTAAAATGACTGCCAGGGACGGGTTTGCTGTGCCTTGGCACCGCATCTTGATTAGATGATGAATGGATGGATTGGATTGTTATTATTGTTATTATTATTATTTTTATTATTTTATTTTCATTTTGTTGTACTTTTTCTGTCTACAGACTAATTTAATCAGCTTACTGTAGTAGATCCCCTGGCAGTAAAGAGGCAATGATGGCTTTGTCTCGCCCCTCAGGATCGGAAAGCATCTGTCCCAAGCAGAGTAAGATCGTCTGGTGGCACAAAAGTTAAATATAAAAACATTAACACCAAGAAAGAGATGACATTGTATATTCCTTGAGCTGACCCTGTTTTCCGAGTTAACACCTTATATTCCTTGAGCTGACAGCTTATTTTCCTGAACTGACATCCTATTTTCCTGAGCTGACATCTTTTATTCCTTGTGCTGACGTCCTATATTCCTTCAGTTGACATCCTGTATTCCTTCAGCTGACATCCCATTTTCCTGAGTTGACATCCCATTTTCCTTGAGCTGACATTCTGTTTTCCTTGAGTTGGCATCCCATTTTCCTTGAGCCGACATTCTGTTTTCCTTAACTGACATCCATTTTTTCTGAGTTGATATCTTATATTCCTTGAAATGACATGCTGTTTTCCTTAGCTGACATCTTATATTCCTTAAGCTGACATCCTGTTTTCCTGAGATGGTATCCTTCTTTCCTGAGGTGGGATCCAGTTTTTCCTTGAGGTCTAATTTTCCTCGAGTTGAGATCCATTTGCGTTGAGGTTCAGTTTGTCTTGAGATCCACTTTCCATTGAGTTCAAATCCTCTTTCCCTTTAGTTGGCATCTTATTTTCCTTGTGCTCATATCCAGTTTCCCTTGAGTTACTGTAGCATCTTATATTCTTGAGCTTAAATACTGTTCACCTCTTTTCTGTGTGTTGTTTCAGAGGCAAAGATCGAGCTGGTTGTTGTGGAGACCAACCTGGTGAAGTAAATCTGCTCGGAAGATCCCATCATGGTGCAGGAGTTCAAGTTTTCTTTTATTTTTTATGCAAGCGAGAAGAAACTGCCAGAAGCTGCAAGATCGTTCCCTCCAGGAAAAAAAAACAAAATCACGTTATCTGAGAGCCAAATCCAAGATCCGTTCATTTCGAGATGCCTGGACACACTGCGCTTGAGTGACTGGAGGTCATAGACAGTAGGAAATACAGACAGAGAAAGACAGTTCCAGAGTTGACCTGTTGCATACTTGAAGGACTGGGAGTAATGATTAACTCTTGCATTAGAGAGTTGGACAGAAAAGGGATGAAAGTTTGTAACTAGACGGGTGTTACGCTCCCGCCATAGTGGTAGAAGGATGCAAGCATACAGTTCAGAAGAGCTGTAACCACTGAAGTAGCGATAGAAAAGAAAGATACAGCAGTGCGGCGAAGATAAAGATACAAGAGTGCGGCGAAGAGACAGAGGTTGAAGGGAGCCAGTAAGAGGAGGAGAGTTAATGAGACGAAAAATCTTTACTCCACCTTGTTGAGACGACCTGTATGTGGGAAGCCTCTCCACACATGAGAGTTGTACTCTACACTGGTGCGAATAAAACCCGTGTAAAAAAACATCAACTTTGCAGGAGTAAAGAAAGCACGGAGTCGGCTTAGTAGGCAATGCCTAATCTCTTGGAAGCAGATTTTACAAAAGAAATAGGATGATCTTTCTAAGATAATTCCCTCGAGAATGAAACCCTAAGTACGTTTTTAAATGATGCAGGATTCACCTGGATATTGTTGAAAATTGAAGGGTACTCCTGCAGAAGATTTTGTTGGGTTGAAAGATGTAAGTACTGAGTTTCTGAAGCACTGAAAAAACAAAATTACTTTTACCCCAATCAGAGATATGAGCCAAGTCGGACATTAAGTGTGCCATAGCCTCATCCCTTGGTGGTTGAAGTAACTCCTGTTATGGTCGCTGCGGGAAGCGAATGGAAAGGTGAAGGGTGTAGTCATCAGCGTATGAGTGGACAGATTAGATGTACAGCTTAGAAGGTCATTGATGAATAGAAGGAAGAGAGTTGGTAACAGGAGAAAGTCCTGAGGTACACCACTATTGATAGCACACATCTAGCTTTGTCAGCATTTAAGCCTCAGTGTCGTTCATCACTTTCAGTTCATCGTCCATTAGCCACTGGCATCATCGTCCTCGTCATCACCATCATCATCGTCATCATGTTCACCTGCATCATCATCATCATCATCATCATCATCACAACTATCATCATTACTGTTACTAACAACCCCTCACAATCGTCATCCTAGGCTTGTTTCCCATTAAAAAATGAGGTGATTAGAAAGATGGCAGTTGGTAGGTCCGATAGCCATGGGATGGGTACACTTTCCTGTTCCAATCATCCACTTGTTGCCTGGCTGGGTCTGCTTCTTCTCCATCATTCTTCTTATCAGGTCATTTCCATGTTCTTTTAATACAGTTTTTATGTACTTTATTCTGCTTTCCATCATCCTACTTTTCACTGATGTTGCTCTTACCCCTCCCCGTAATGCTAATATTTGGCCATATTTCGGTGCCCTAGTATTTGCCTAAACACCTCCTTTTTAACACTTTTATTACCTGACTTTTTAGATCTATCATATTTGTTCCGTGTAAAGTAGACGGTAATCCTTCACTTTCCCGAAAGTTTTTTCCTACTAAGAATTTTGCAGAATTCTAAGGTATTACCGGCTATGTCAAAGTTGACATTTTTCCTGCATTTTAAAACATATTTTCTTTATGTAATTTAAAGAACTTCTTACTGTCATTTTTTGTTACTCCTAAATAATTTAGGCTATTACTAATTTCCATTCATTCATTAATTCATTATCCAATCCTAAGTCGTCCCACAGAGCACGGGGCTAGGCAAGTTGGTTCTGACATTTAAGATGAGAGTGGCCAGCCTCACTCATCCCTGAATGGCATTACGTGAGCAATAAACCCCAACCATCCTTTGGATATAAACCTTCACCAGCTCAATCCGATTGGAGCGCCGAAATTACCCACTAAACCACCAGGAGCCAAAATTTGGTTATATGGTTACCATCCAGCGTAGTAAATGGTTTCCTGGTGTACAGGAAACCATTTGGCTTGTCACTCAGTGTAGAGTTACCCACAGGCAGAAGGACGAGGAAAGAATGAAGCCAAGAAAGACAGAAGAGGGAGTGTAAAGTCACCCGTAGGCAGAAGGACAAGGAAAGAATGAAGGAAAGAAAGACAGAAGAGGATTGAAAGAAAGAAGGATGGAGGAGAGGAAAGGACAGACACCCGAGAGCAGCACTACACTGAGTGGATGGTGAGCGCCCCCACCTACTGATTTTTATATTATGCATTTTCTCTGTTTGACTCTTCATGTTGAAAATTATTATCTGGCTTTTATCTTCCTTTATTTATAATCCACATCTCTTTTTTGCTAATGTGCAAACTACTCTTCCCTTCTCTTCCGCACTTTTGGCTGTGAGTAATCCATCGCATGCAAGTGCACAGAATTTATTTTGAACATCTCATCTTTAAATCATCCATATTGTACATTCATTCAGTCTTATATGTGATTAATTTAAATAGAGTAGATCCTGTGCACTCTTGAATTCTGCTTCTCATTGCTTGTACACAATCCCCGTCCCCTCGTTTCATCCAGGTTTGTCTTCTATATACCTTTCAGCTGTTATTAATTAGGATGTACTCTGTACTCCACCAGTACCTTGATTAACTCATATCTTTTAATACTATCATAAACTTCAGGGAAGTCAACCGCTATTTCTGATAGTTCTATCATTTTAATTTATTTTTCGGTGCAGTACTTTAATATAAATAAATTATTTTCTGTTCTCCCTCACTCTGTAAACCCTGACAGTGTATCCACTCCCAGTTCATTATTTCTTAAATGTTTTTTTTCCAAACAACGTCTTCTTTTCTTCTTCTTCTTCTTCTTCTTCTTCTTCTTCGCGCAAAGAGCCGTATTCTAAATGACGCTGGAGACTCTTCCTTAGCGATTTATTTCGTATATTACATATATTTATATGATAACGACGTACCTTGCATCAGTAACGATACCATAGAATACGTGGCTGTTGTGTAGAATAAATCGCAAAGGAAGATGCGTTACGAAGTCTCCAGAGCCACTTAGAATACAAGGGTCAGCTTCCTTTCCTTGTCGTTCGTGCAAAATCTTAGTTGCGACAGGGAGTTGGTCCTAAGTCTGTGAAGTTTGATCCTTGGTTATTAGCTCGCAGGCTGCTATGTCTCGCCTGTAACTCTGAGGTTTCTATGACTCACTCCCAACGCTCAGCCTATGACTGGCTCGCAGCTAAGTATAATCGTCTGGTTTATCTGGAAAGGAATGCTAGAGTTGTCCCGACTCTAAGAGGATTAATGGTGATGGGATTAACTCATTCAGGCTCCTGGAACTCGTTTTCACTTGAATAAAATTCCCTGGCGTCAGCTGAAAATGAAACGCCATTTGTTCCTACCGTGAAAGCGTTGAGTAATGTTTGTGTCGTCGCACGCCGCCTTTCCCGGCCCCTCACACCAACGTCCATCTCAGTTACGACAGGGAAATGGTCGTAAGCATGTTTGTGAATCCGGCTTTTAGGAAATGTTTTATGAGCGCCATAAGTGTGGTGTGGTTGTCAGTCATGATATAATTGTCGTGCTTTCTCTTCGCTTTGTTATGCAGTGTGCGTCAGTAAGTCAGCACGTTGGTATGCGGGTTGGCACAAGTTGCTCAAGTGAAATCAAAAGTATTCTGAGGGAAAAAAAAAAAGAGCTTTCTCTTTTGCTTATATTTTGTCACAGTCATGCAAGATATATTGGTGTATGTGGGTGTATGCACTGGGTGTTGACACGCTCCAACGAGTGGATGGATATGGACAGATCAGGGATACAAATAATATTACTTATGACAAACATTTATAATAATGGGAAAAAACTGCAGGTTTCGCGACTAGAAAGTGACTTTCCCCCAAACAATCTAAGGTGCCAGCTTTGACAAGAGAGGCAAGGAAGGAAAATAAATTTCTTCTGAGATTCGTGGAAGCCACACAAAACAAAATGGTGCCCAAGACAGATGGTCCTGAGTGGATTATGAAACGTTATCCATTGTGTTGTAGTTGCACTAACTGTCCTTAACTCGACTAACCCTCACGGCAAGAATACGGATGACAGTAGAATATAAGATACGTCATTGTGGTAAAGTGTGTTAACCCCATCGGCACCACGGCGTCAGTCACATAAATCTTGCTGCCACGAGATGACCTTAATTCTGGTCAGGCAAGAATTTGTGTAGTATGGGGGTCAGAAATCATCTCCATTCTCCCGTGCAGTGCGTTGGCGCCTTTTTTTTTTTTTCCAGTATTTTTTGCTTCCGTCACACGATTTTTCCTTCTTCTTTTAGGTACAAAGTATATGTGGTGCAGTATGTGTCAGAAACAGCTGCATTAGTTTATTCAGTACAATGACGCCTTTTACTGGTTCATTCTTGCTACCATCAGACAGTCGTAATCAGCTTACAATGTACCAATCGTAATGAAAAGGTCAGTCTCTTCTCTTCTTCGTTCACATTAACCCCTTCAGTTCGATATGACACTCAGCAGAAGAAAACCGTATGTCTGGTGGTTGCAAGAATATAAAAGACGTCATCGTACTGAAAGCGTTAAACCACTGTCAATTAACCCCTTCAGTAAAATGACGTATTATTCAATTATACCCGTATACCCAGTACAGCCAGACGGTTTTATTCAGCTCAGGAGACCCCTTGTCGTAAAGGAATTATCCCCTTTACTACAACATGGCTCTCCTAAGTTGAATGAAATCGTCTGGCGGTAACAACAATAATATTCAAAGGACGACAACGTACTGAAGGAATTATCATTATATAAGATCTGTATACCAAATTTTTCTTTCTTTCTTTCGTTCTTTCTCTTCAACCCTCTAGTGTCCAGTGTCCTTCACAGACGGCGGTGTTGGGTACTTTCGAAAATCTCTTGAAAAGGGAAACCCAAGGGAAACCCATAAGCTTCGCGACCATGAGCTAATAAACGAAGGGCAGCACGCCAAATCCAGTACTTTCCCTGCAAAATGCCACGCGCAGCAAGTCCCAACACCACAATGGCGCTTCATTACATAACGCATTTTTATGTTCATATTTCAGTATTAAGTCCATTCCGAGGATGTCACTCTTTTGAAGCTTGCTACCGTCAAACGATTGCATTCAGATCAGGAGAGGCTTCTCGTGCGGGATGGGCCAGATGCAGCTTTCATCAACCCCTTCTCTAACATGGCTTACTTTTCTATTTTCCCTGTCACCACCAGACGATTTTATTCAGCTTTTATGGAGACCTCATATAGTGGAGGGATAAATGAAGGCTCTGTCTAACCCTCCTCTCCCTCTGGTTCTGAAACCCTCTCCTAATCAGATTAAAATTGTCGGGAGAGCAGAAGTAAAATGAATATACACTATTGGACTGAAGGAATTAGCCCCTTCGCTGTAAGAGGTATTTTCCCAACTCGAAAAAAATAAATTGAAAAAAAGCTCTAGTTGTAGGCCGGGTAACGAAAAGTGTGTCATCGTAGTGAAGTTACTCCGAGCAGTACGATGCAGTCTTTTATATTCTTGCATCGAGAATTAGATTCCATTCAGGTTAGGAGAGACATCAGGCTTTGAGGGGATTAGAGACGAATTGCATTAACCCTTTCTAATACGAGAAGGCAAATTAGGCTAAAATAAAAATCGTCATGGTAAAAAAATGGTTAATCTCACAATTAGTTAGAAACTGCCATTAATACCTGTGAGACCAAGTTGCCCTAATTTACAGTGCCAAATACTGTATATATGAAAAAGCTGTGACATTTTGGCACACATCCCTTACAATGAAAAGAAATGTATGGTCCTTAATTCATCACAGATCTATACTGAAACCGAGTGTACTATATGAAAAAAATTAAACTAATATCTGAAATTCTTCCTGGACGTATTGTAACTGACAGTGACGGGTTAAGATGGAAGATTTCGAAATAGTGAGAATGATGGAATAACAGGTTCCACGTGATGAAAGGGAGGAGGGAGGGGGAGGGTGGGGGAAGAGGGAGGATGGATGGGGACGGAGGGTATCTGAGTAGAGGAGGAGTGCCCGAGGGAAGGGGAAGGATGGAAGATGGGAATGTGTGGGGAGAAAGAAATGTGTAAGGAAGTGGGGGAATAGGGGATTGGGGAATGTTGAATGTGGGAGAGGGAGAGTGGGGAGGGGAGCGTGATAGGGAGAGAGGGGGGGAATAATCTGAGAGGGAGAGGGAAGAGTGTGTGAAAGGAAGGAAATGAGAATGAGGGTAAGGGGAGGGGGGGGAGGAGGTAAAAGGAATGAAGGAACTGTGTAAGTGAGAAGGGTAGAGGGGGGTGGGGGGAGTGTGCAAGGATGATGTGGTAGTATGTAGAGGATCTGGTATAGTGGGTCAGGGAGAGGGAGGTGTGTGAGGGGAGGGGGAGGGGGGAGGGGGTCGTACAACTTCCCCTCCCCAACCTTTCACCAAGGATACTGCTCTGTCATCCCTCCCTCTCCAATTCTCACATCACTACTCACAATACTCAGGCTTCTTGTAATTCTCATTTTACTTGTTCTACCTCTACCACTACTGCTGCTGCTGCTGCTACTACCACCACCACTACTGCTATTACGACTACTAACACTACTGCGGCTGCTGCTGCTGCTGCTGCTGCTGCTGTTTATAACCACAATGTCACTTCAGCTACTATTGATACTACTACATCTTCTGTTCCTCCTGTATCTGCTTCTACTAATGCTGCTGCTGCTTCTGCTACTCCTGCTGCTATAAATACTGTAGGCTGCCATTTTCTGTCACTACCACAAGCACGAAAATAACCACAACCATAACTGCTCAAATCATTACAGCCACTATCAAAACTACCACCATCACCACAACAACTGCAACTACAACAAAAGGTATTAGAATTGTTACAACCCCTAACCTACCTCCATCACAGCCACAACAACCATAACTATAATTGTCAAGGCCACCACAACCACTCCTAGATCAACCAAAACAAATACATCTATACCTGGCAAAACCACAGCTATAAAGAGAACAGCGACACCTCACCCGAGCTTTTACCTTGACCTTTGATCGATATGCATCGAAACTGAGCTACTTCTTTCTAGACCCACAGATAATGTATGTGCCAGTTTGATCGGGTCTGGCATTCACGAGACATTGTGTTTACATATATATAGTCCATACTGTATTTACACAGATATAATATTGTATAAATAGAAGCAAACAACAGCATGCCCTTCAGCGTCACTAACAACAGCTACAACGGTAAACGGCACAACAACCACAGTCACCATCAAAATATCACCACAACAACCACAGTGAAAGCAATCACTATGTTACCACGAACGCCACCAGAACAAAGACTCGTGCATCTACCAGCCATCATGACCACTATCAAAGCTAACACAGTTACGGTCACTGCCATCAAGTGATTCATAACGAGTACAACCATTGCCAAAACTACAAGTACCATTATTACCACACCCACTACCAAAATTCCCTGTACAACAACTACTACCATCACGACTGTCACAACATCCACAAATCTTGCATTTGTCACCGAAATCATCTGTCAGCTATTCCCTCTATCATGACTATCATGTTTCAGCCATTAAAATGACCATTAATGTCAGAGTGAGTGAAGGGTGAGAAACTGACTAAATCCTCTATCATAATGTGCAGAATTTGGTGACTAAACCACATTGAATCAGGTCAAGTATCCATCCAACCGGCCATCGTCCAACCCTGTATTGTCCCATCGGAAGCATATGGTCCGGAGCTAAGATGTTTAGTCCAGATATTTAAGGCAGGGGTAATAAGTCACATGCCTATAAGATGTATTATGTACAGGGGTAATAAGTCACATGCCTATAAGATGTATTATGTATACAGTAAGCCCCGACTCTACCCTGTGGGACACATTGGGTTGTAGACCTAGAAAACCAGGCGTGACGCATTCACAAGAGCAGCAGTCCAGTGTGATTAGGCGGTGGATGCTTGGGAGAAAAGGAGGTAGATGAAAAAATATGGTGGAGATATAAATGAGTCAGGTGACTGGGAGGAGAATAGGTAAACCGAGGACAGAGTGACGGTATATAAGTGGAAAGGAATATGGGAGTGGGGTGCTTGGGAAAAGTAAGTCTGTTAATGGGTGGGGTGACCTGACGAGTACTTGCGAGTATATGAGGTTTGATGCATATGGGGTAGATGGAAGAGAGAGATATCGACCAAAAACAAAGTGGAAGAATCAAGTGGGGATTATGATCAAGGCTGTATGAGAGTGGTTGGAAAAAGAGGCAGACCGAGAGCAAAACGGAGGGACAAAGTATATAACAACAGGGAGGAGAGTGGTGTGCGGTGGGAGTCAAGGTCGTCAGTGAGTAGGGACAGAAATGCCTCTAGGTCCTTCGTGAAAGCGACCCCTCTTTGGATGTGGGATTAGATAAACAGATAAGCAGACAGACAGAGATAGTGGATAGTTATACTAATAAATGAATGGATAGATAAACAAATAGACAGATTAATTACAGAGACAGAAGAATGGTGCTTGTGAGAGTGCTGTGAGAGAATGGAATTATTCATATAAAAAAATGTTTCATTGTGAAGAAAATGTTGAAATAGTGAAACTCTGAAATATCGGAATGACTCATAAAGAAATAAATTCATCATTACCAAGACAACTCATTATTACTATCATGATTACTGCCACCATCATTACTACCACAAATACCATCACTACCACGACCTCCATCACCACCACAACAATAACCACTACCACAGTTACTATTGCTACCATAGTCACCACCATCATCATTAGCACCACAATCACCATCAGTACCATCATCCTTGCTACAGCCACCATCAGCACCATCGTCATTATCCAGAGTTACCAAAACTTTCACCACCATCACCACTACCATCCCCTCCACAGCTAACACATCTTCCCTTCCCTTCCACAGCTACCACAACCACTGCCACCACCATCACTACTACCATTCCTACCACTGCCACCACAGTCATCACAGCCGTTACCATGACCATCCAGACCTCAACTACCACAACTAACACCAACACCATCACCACTGTTATCCCTTCCAAAAGCACCACAATCACCACAACCACCATAACAACCTCCCAATCCCTCCCCCCACCCTACCACCAGCACCATCACCGTTAATATCCCTACCACAAACAGCACCACCACCCCTGCCACCATAACAACCTCCCAGCCCCTCCCCCACCCCATCACGTGCACTGTGCCTGCCCTCGTCCTCAGCTATGGGAGTGGTGAGGGTAGGCGGCTGGAGTCATGCATGGGTGAGGCAGCGGACGTGAGAGGGCCAGGTGGTCATGCATGGGTGAGGTGTGAGTGCCGCAGGGAGTGAAATGTGCTTCAAAGATAATGACGATATTACTACCCCTACTGCTGCTGCTGCTGCTACAACTACTGTTACTACTACTAGTACCATTACTAAGAAGAAGAAGAAGAGGAAGAACAATAATAGCAATAACGATAATAGAAAGAAGAAAAAGAGGAAGATGATCATGATGATGATGGAGGAGGAGGAGGAAGAGAAGGAAGGAAGAGGAGGAGGAGGGGGAGGAAAGGAGTAGGAGGAGGAGGAGGAGCGGGAAGAAGAAGACAATGAGTAAAGAGTGGAGAAAACAAAAAGATAATTGCATGTAAGGAAGAGATGCAGAGACAAGAGAACACGTGTCCCCATTGTTAATATGCCCATGCAAGGTATTTATGTGCATGTTAACTTGATGTGTGCATGGAGGCTTGACCGGCGAGCATAGTGTTAATATATGCATGACGGTTTAGACGCCAGTACAAGGGTAATAGATGGAGGAAAAGCCTTCAGACATGCATTTTGAGTTGACATGTGCATGAAGAGTTTATGTGAGCATGCTAACTCTCCCAGGCTCCTATGACTCACTCATAGCTGGGCAACAGCATCTGGCGTTGGCTGAAATAGAATGCTGGAGTAGTTGAGTGTGAAAGCGTTAATCCCATGAATACGACGACGTATTTTTCAGTTCATTATTACTGTCTTCAGACGATTTCATTCAGCCCTAGAGAGACTTTTGGAACTGAAGAAACTTTATATAGCCTTTATTACCCGCTACATAACCAGAAATTTCCCCTGAAATCAAGAAAAAGGCTGGATGTAACAAGAATTAACCGCAAATAAAGTCACCTAGCAGTTGTTGGAACACACACAAAAAAGGTTGTTTTGACCATGGAAGAGTTAAGTGGGTACGCGTATGTAAAGTATATACTTGCATACAACTTGAAGCAAAGTTGGAATGCAATATAAGGCACTCAGAAATATACTGTACACGCAAGGTGATGTGTATGCTGGTTCATTTGCATTCATGTGAAGTACATGCAAAGTATCTTTATTTCACAGTGCTGTGAATTGGTCAAGTGGACAGTCATACTCAGTATGGGAATGTTGTTTATTAAGGAGATACAACAATGTCGGTCACTTTTCCATAGGTGGCTATAATACTTCCAGTGGACATGCAAAACAGACGTGTACATGCAAAGCAGACACGTGCCTCTACTGCTCACCAGTTCACTCGCCCAGGATTTCCCGAGATGTGGTACCTCAGACATGGGTAATATCAAGGTCATTACAATATTGGGGGCAGGGTGGCTCAGTGGTATAGCGTCGGACTCGGGACCGGGAGGGTCGTGAGTTCGAGCCACGCCCGGTAGCTGCCATGCCAGAAGGGGTGGCGCCCTCCTGTCACCTAGCAGGAATATATGATCTTATAAGGTCTAGCTCGGGGGAACGTGTCTTTTCCTTTCATTGCAACAGTTTTTTTTTTTATTAGTCTTACTGTCAGCAGACGATTCCATTCATCTTACTAGAGTGAGTTCAAACTAGAAGCATTGTAATGCCGTGTCTTGGGGACCACCTCCAGGCCTACG
This sequence comes from Birgus latro, assembly GCA_018397915.1. Lineage (NCBI taxonomy): Eukaryota > Metazoa > Arthropoda > Malacostraca > Decapoda > Coenobitidae > Birgus > Birgus latro. The sequence goes on from JAGKTI010013298.1 coordinate 15,780, forward strand.
GCTGCTTCCATAGTTGATTTGTTTGCAGCCTGACAAAAACAAAAACAATAAAATTCCCAGCATGATAAGCTTTACTGGTGAGATGTGGGGCTCATTAAGGTGTCCATGATACTCGTTCAAGTAGTGCTTACGTTAATGGTTCATGCCCTTACCAATATCATCCCAAAGGTGGCCGTGGAAGGGGAAACAAGAGGAGTGAAGGTTTCGTTGGCTGGTATCGTAACACAAAGCAGCGGCAGTGTATTCACTGTGCTACCTGAATTTTTGCGAGGGTAGATGTGTAGAAGTATGCTGTATCCTTTTAGTTATGGTAGTGCAGTGGCTGACGACTGGAGGAGGTGGCTGTTCCGCGTCGGGTTAGCTGCCCAAAGTGGTATGTTCATTTCACAAGCACCACCCATAACCGAGGCAGGACCAGACGCAATCCCTCAAAGACACTGCTGCGCCCTCTGCCCAGTAATCACTGTGGCATTGGAATGGTTGTTGCATTACCCCGATCGGTCTGATCGTGCAGACCCATCAACCGCAAGCAAGCAACCGCCACTGCAGGGCCATCCCAGGCAGTGAATCAATTTCCCATGTGGTTGACAGCTCGTCACCAGAGCGAGGCGCGGGAAATAATGTGGAGGTTTGGTTCCTGGGTGGACGCTGATTTGCGTCTATCCACCCAGTTAAAAGAGGCACCACAGCAGGCTCCACGTCACCCCATTAACGCAGAAATAGTAAAAACGGTAACAGCCAATCTCATATTACCCACTTCGAGGTCTAAGCATCCAGGCTACTGTAGTACTGTACATATAAGGGTACATGACCTACCTACTTCCGTTGATGGTATTACATGATCAAAAGACCTTCAATCACTTCTTGGGTATAGAATCTACACAAGGTCGTCACTCTGAATAGGGCGTTCTATCCACAAGAACACCATGCGCCTTGAGGGTAACGATATATAGGATAAGTAAAATGTAATACGGAACGAAACCCTCACGCTGATGGGAGATAAAAATCCTGACGGGCAGGCAGCACTGCATCACGAAGTATGTTCCAAGTACATCCATCATGAACTTATCCACTTCGGAAATACTTTCCCAAGTTGTGCATAATCGCCCTGAACTAATAAAAATAAAGCAAAACAGATCTTCATTGTATTAAGTGGGTTTCGACGTGTGTACAAGGTTAACATATACCTTAAAAGATTTTAATGTGCACACGCAAATAGGTAATACCTTCAATACTGGAAAAAAAACTGCCGCAGTCCAAATATGACTGAAAAGTGAAATGGTGTTGTCAGGTGTGAGTGTTTGCAGGGCTGTGTTAGAAGGGTTAGCACCGTATATGGCTATGAGTCACGCTACTGCCATTCTCTCAAGCTCCACTGCACTGGCTTGTGTTCACACAGGCCCCTTCCCACCTTTTCTCCAGCGATTTTACATTTTACACTTAATAATGGCATGATATGGCTCCTATATCTTTTAATGTAGACATAATCTACACGCATATTATTGTACTCTAACGAAGCGAGGTATTTCCCCACGCCATACATGTCATTTTAGTATACTTTCCCGCGACTCACGTGCTGATTGGCACCGAATGTTTCCAGTGTCTAAGCAAAATGACTGTCGCCTCGACAGTCGATATGTTTCAATCTCGACGAAAGCGATCCACTACATGCTCAGTTTCCTTGCGATGGAATGGAGCTCACTAAGGCCTCAGTGACAATGTTCGCCAACATCCCTGCCAAAGGTGACTCTGAAAGCAGATACATAGGAGTGAAGATGCCGCTGGTTAGCACTTAGCAAAAACCAGTGATATTGGAAGAGACCTTTAAACCTCCATCTGGTGTTCGAGTCCAGCATCTCATCACCGGAATTAAACCCGAGCCCTACTGACATTAACCTCCAGCTGCTGCACCACTACAGCCATTAACCCCCTGAAGCAAATGATGTTTTATACTAATATATTTTTGCTAGTTCTAGACAGCCTTATTCAAGATAGGAAAAGTCTTTCGTACTGCTATTCCAAAAGTCTCCCCACATCGGACAAAAATAGTCTGAGGATAGCAATAATAAAATACAGGAGACATCGTAGCAGATAAGTAATTAAGTGCACAAGTTGGCATTCATAGTTTGTTTAACACCATAGACGAGAAAAACTTGGCATTTGATAAAATAAACCGGTAAAATAGAGGTGCTACGGAACTTGCAATCCTTTGATACGATGACGTCTTTTTGTAGTTTACTGTTGCTGCTACCAGGCGATTTTAATCACCCTGGGAAAGCCTTGTGGCAGATGTTGTTGTTTTGGTCCTTCGCTCATCTAGGCGTGATCCCGGTGGACTAAAGGCTGACGCTGCCCTTCTGCAGTTCACAAGTCTCCTTTCAGAGGATGGGATCGTTTTTATGACCGGACAGCGGAGCTGTGTGAAGGTGTCCCCCTCCAGCACCATTAGGAGTAGACTGTAGCACTGTATCATTCCCCTTATATGTATGTATATATGCCCTCACTGTATGCCCGTTATGTATATGCCCCCCCCCCCCTCCCACTGTATCCTAGAACTGCAGCGTTCCCAGGCTCAACACCAACCAATGCCATATGTCTTGGCAGTCGAGGGCTAACAACTACTGAGGCTACACCTATATCTCTGTGCTCCACAATTAAAGGCCGTAAATAGCTACTCCAGGGCTTTCCTTCAATCATCAAGAGAGGGGTGTTACAGCACCAGTCGAGCAGGGCAGTACTCCCAAGGTGAATGGAAAGCTGGTGATCACTCGCAGCCCACCTCTCGTCGTGTAAGGACCTCCACCCAGCCTGCGGCGGGACCAGTTCTCCGGCAGCTCACCACCACCTGAGGGGGTTTGGACTAGCACATCCACCAAGAGGACGCAGGCCTTGATCCAGCAGACCTGGAGGTCGAGATCGACTATTCTCCCTCCTCCCGGATCGGGGCCTTTCCCTCGCAGTCAACCGTGGCTGGGCCTTCCCTCTTGGCTTTCCGTCTGCTGCTGGGGAGCTGGGCGAGTCCTTTAGCACTACACCATCCAGGGAAAGAGGGTTGTGGGCAGTGTTGGGGCAGCTTCGTCGATCTGCAGCAGTTGGCGCCTCCTTGATCGGCGCCGGGTCGTCCATCCTGCTGGCCGTCCTGCCCTGCCCTCCTCGATCTTCGACCTGTGCAGCCGGTCACACCTTCGTCCGCCAGCTCTCCTCTTTTTCCCTGCCTTTCCCGCCTTCCTCATCAGTTCGTCTGCCTGCTGGAGCCCCGTTTTTCCTACGTCTCTGCTGCGTGCTTGCGCGCCCTCTGACGGGCTCTTTGCTTGCTCGTGTCCCCACATGTTGGGGCAAATATTTACAAACAAACAAAAGCTGGTGATAGGGAGAGCTGGTGCTCCCGTTTCATCAGCCCTCGGGACTAGTTCCTGACCATCTCCCTTTGCTGTGTTTCCAGTGTTTCAGTAACACAGAGAGTAGGCCAGCATGCTCCCCGATACAAGTTCTCTAACTGTCAACACCAGTCTACATGCACAGTACACACTACATTTCCTTTTCAAAATTAAAAACAAAAATGGCACAGACTAATCATGCCTTGGAGTCTGCAGAGGGGGGGACCATAAATGCCCACACCATCTGGCCGTCTCCCGGTGATGACTCATGCCTGGAACCACTGTCTGACTCAATTCTTCATTTCTGCAACATTCGCGGCCTTTCCTCTAATTTTCCCTCTGTTGCACATCATCTCTCCTCCTCCAAACCTCACCTTCTTTTCCTTACCGAGACTCAGCTGTCTGAGGCAACTGACAGCAAACCCTTTTCTGTATCCTACTACTTTCTCTATACTCATTTCAAAGCCATAGATGGCTGTTGTGTAAATGTATGCAATGACCTCTCTTGTTCTCGTGTTCCTGTATTGATTCTTCTGAATTCTCTATTCTCTGTCCTCGGCTCTCCTGTGATTCTCTGACTAAATATATCTGCACTGTTTACTTATCTCCTGATTCTACTGACTATCAAAAATTCTTTGACTATCTTACTTCTACGATGGAACATATTCTATCCATTTCTCCTTTCTCTGAAATCTCCATTCTAGGAGATTTCAATGTTCACCATCACCTTTGGCTCTCCTCTCCTTTCACTGATCCACCTGGTGAGCAACCCTACATCTTTTCTATCCTTAATGACCTAGAGCAGCTTGTGCAACACCCCACCTGTATCCCTGAACACTTGGAGATAGTTCCAACATACCTGACCTCTTCCTAACAACTAATCCTTTTGCTTACACTGTTAATCTTTTCTCTCCATTGGGCTCCTCCGATCATAACCTTATTACCTTAACATGTCCTATCGCTCCAGTACGGCCTGTGGACCCTCCAAAGAAACGTCGTCTGTGGCACTTTGGAGCTGTGGATTGGGAGGCCCTCAGGCAGTACTTCTTTGATTTTCCCTGGAAAGATTATTGCTTCCATGGCCGGGAGCCATCTGAGTGTGCCTTGCGCATTACGGAAGTTATTCTCTCGGGCACGGAAGCATACATTCCTTTCTCATATCCTTTGACTAATGCAAGGAAGCCTTGGTTTAATCACGCTTGTTCTAATGCTATCCGCAACAAGGAGAGGGCCTATAAAAGGTACAGGAGCCAACCTACCCCTGAATCACATCTTTTTTTATGTTTCTGCCCGGAATCGTGCTAAGTCTGTTCTTCGCTCTGCTAAAAATAATTTCATCCGTACTAAATGCTCTCAACTCTCCAACTCGAATTCTTCCTGCTCCTTCTGGCACCTTGCCAAAAAGTTTTCTACCAACTTTACCTCATCATCCTTCCTTCCTCTTTTCCACTCTGATGGCTCTGTAGCTGTTTCTTCTACTGATAAAGCAGATCTCTTTGCTCAGACTTTGTCCTCCAATTCCACCTTAGACGATTCCGGTGCTGTTCCTCCATCACTTCCCCCCTCTGACTTTCTTATGTCTGACATTAAAATTTCTTCAGCTGATGTTTTTTCTACCATCACTGGCCTCAGTACTGACAAGGCATATGGGCCTGATGGAGTCCCTCCTGTTGTCTTCAAGAACTATGGTTCTGTGCTTACACCCTGCCTAGGTAAACTCTTTCGCCTTTGTCTGTCAACTAATACCTTTCCTTCTTGCTGGAAATTTGCTCTCATTCAGCCAGTCCCAAAGAAGGGTGACCATTCCCAGCCATCTATCTATCGTTCAATTACTTTAACATCCTGTGTCTCAAAAGTTTTCGAGTCAGTTCTTACTAGAACCTTATCACAACCTTCTTTCTGATCGTCAGTATGGGTTCCGTCAGGGATGCTCCACTGGTGATCTTCTCACCTACCTTTCAGACTTCTGGTCATCCTCCTTTCGGGACTTTGGCGAAAGCTTTGCCATTGCACTTGACATCTCAAAGGCTTTCGATCGAGTCTGGCATAAATCTTTAATTTCCAAACTGCCCTCCTACGGCTTCTATCCTTCTATCTGTGCCTTCAACTATAGCTTCCTATCTGGTCGTTCTATAGCCGCTGTTGTAGACGGCCATCGTTCTTCTCCTAGATCTATCAACAGTGGTGTTCCTCAGGGGTCTGTCCTATCACCAACTCTCTTCCTTTTATTCGTAAATGCCATTCTAAGCTGTACCTCTAACCCTGTCCACTCGTATGCTGACGACTCCACCTTTCACCTCTCTATTCGGTTCCCGCAACGTCCATCTCAGCAGTTACTTCAACAAACAAGAGATGAGGCTAAAGCACACCTAATGTCTGACTTGGCTCGTATCTCTGACTGGGGTAAAAATAATCTTGTTGTTTTTAATGCATCAAAGACTCAGTTTTTACACCTACCAACCCGACAAAATCTTCCACAGGAGTACCCACTAACGTTTAATAATATCCAGCTTAATCATGCATCATCCTTGAACATGCTTGGGGTTTCATTCACTTGAGACTTATCTTGGAAAGATCATATTACATCCCTTGTAAAATCTGCTTCCAAGAGATTTGGTGTGCTAAGCCGACTCCGTACCTTCTTTACCCCTGCACAGTTGTTGACCTTGTACACGGGTTTTATTCGGCCGTGTATGAAGTACAACTCTCATGTGTGGAGAGGCTCCCCACATACAGTTCTTCTCAATAGGGTGGAGTCAAAGGCTTTCCGTCTCATTAACTCTCCTCTTCTTACTGGCTCCCTTCAGCCTCTGTCTCTTCGCCGCACTGTTGCATCTTTATCTCTTTTCTATCACCACTTCAATGGTCACTGCTCCTCTGAACTGTCTGCTTGCATCCCTCCACCTCTACGACGGGCGTGTAGCACCCGTCTAGCAACAAACTCTCATCCTTTTTCTGTCCAACTCTCTAATGCAAGAGTTAACCGTTACTCCCAATCCTTCATTTATGCAACACGTCACCTCTGGAACTGTCGCCCTTTGTCTGTATTTCCTACTTCCTATGATCTCCAGTCTTTCAAACGCAGTGTGTCCAGGCATCTCGAAATGATCATATCTTGAATTTGGCTCTTTCTTGTATTGTTTTTGTTTTTTCTTGGAAGGATCAGTTTACGGGCTCCTGGCCTTTGGTTCGTTCTTCCTAGCATTAAAAAAAAAAAAAAAAAAAATTCGGGAAAAGAAGGGAAAAATAAATCTGAATCTGCCTTCCCCAGCACGAAAGTCTGTCCTGATCTGAATAAAACTATTAAGAGAAAACAATAACACAGTAAAGCAGACGTACTCTAACTGAAGGGGTTAGGCCAATAAAAGTAATGCCCCACACCTCTCCCTGGCCTACAGGTGAGGTAATTAGGAAGCAGACATGGTTTGACCGTCTGACTGCCAGGATATACATTTCTTTTTTTGTTCACTCATTTTTGACCTGATCATTCTTTGAATTTATTTTTTTATTTGTTTGTTAATTCATTCATTCATTCATTCGTTCGTTCGTTCGTTCGTTCGTTCGTTCATTCATCCTTTCATTTGTTCATTTTTGGAGTCCGGAAGCACAGAAGTTAATGATGACTCTATCTAACCCCTCAGTTCCAAAAGTTCCATCCTAAGTCAGTCATACTCGTCTGAGGAGAGCAAGAATTGAAGAAAAACACGTCATCTGATTCCAGGGGTTTAGAGATCGTCCGAAAGTGAAATTACAGACGCATAAAACGTGTAGTGGTGTATGAGGCGAGGCAGCTTGGAGTGGCGTGAGGGGAGTGCTGATGAGGGCGAGTGAAAAGCCTGGGCATGTGTTTCCCGGTGCCACTCTGGGTGAACTCAGAAGGCTGTTGCACTCTAAGACGTACTCTTGACGGCATAGAAGGATTTGTAACTCTCTCTCTCTCTCTCTCTCTCTCTAGTTCTCTCTCTGTTAATCTGTTCATCTGTCTATCTATCCATCTGTCTATCTAATCTATGTATCTGTCTACTTGTCTGTCTGTCTGTCTATCACCAGACGCCTTAATCCCCTAAAGGATGACCATAAACGAATCCTCTGATAGGTTATTTATAGTTTTATCTACTTAT
>JAGKTI010013299.1:0-23276 GCA_018397915.1 Birgus latro
TTAGGTTAGGACCGGACATGAAATTAACTGCTTCAACCTTTTTTCTAGCTGTTTTACTTAAGAACCATGCATGGAATGATTAAATAGCAAGCAGGAAATTATGATTAACATTTTTGGTAATTTTTTAACACATGTACAGCATGATGAAAACAGGTTAGGCATGAAAATCTTTATGGTAACCATAGGTTAGGTTAGGACCGGACATGAAATTCACTGCTTCAACCTTTTTTCTAGCTGTTTTGGTTAAGAACCATGCATGGAAAAATTAAATAGCAAGCAGGAAATTATGATTAACATTTTCGGTAATTTTTTAACACATGTACAACATGATGAAAACACGTTAGGCATGAAGTTAGGGTACTTACGAACAACGGCCGTCCTGATGTAATAACCCACTCTATCATCTCAGACTCTGACAGGAAGACGTTGCACCTGACACACCTTTCCACTTGAGAATCACCAGCACTTCTCACCAACACTTTCACCAAGGTTTTTTTTTTTTATAACTGGAATAACATCACTTCACTGCACTGTACACAACAGTAAATTCCCGTGTGGTCTAGTGACGATCCATGGAGCCTTGTGAACTTCTCAGCAGCAGTTCAGCTCTGTTCCATGTACCAACACACCAGCAGCACGTTGTTGTCGATACGAAATCAACGTGGAGCGGTCGATGTCTGCATACTTAGGAGTAAACATCACCTTCCTCTGCACGTTTCGTCTGGTCTTCGATGCGAAATCAGCCGTGTACTGCTGTAGTTTGTCTCGGGACTTCTTGATATCAAACAAGGTGGAGCGAGGGAGGTTGAACTCACGTAAGATGCGCCCTGTTGACCTGCCGGCATCCACCTTTTCCAATATCTGCCTTTTCTTCTCCAAAGTCAGAACCACTCTTTTCCTCTTCTCAGGAGGCAGGGCCATCATCACACACATGATGAAGAAGGTGAAGAGCAGTATCAAGCACTGTAGGAGGTAGGGTATCACCACAAAAGCAATCACTTCGGCCGCCACTTTCGGAGTTGTTCACGAGGGAGGAGGGGAGTGGGTAATGGCGACCGATAGTGGCGTCACGAATGTAAACAGAGGGGATCGGCACGCGCGGGAAATTCAAACTGACGCGGTCCCAAAAAATAAAAAATTAATTGATTTTTTTCGGATTTTTTTTTTTCATTTTGGGGGTTGGGCAGCCCAGAATGTCCGGTTAGTGAGTACGTCCGGTTATTGGACGCCCGGATATTAGAGGGGTTACTGTATATTGGCATATGCTCCACAGGCAGGATTGGATGACGCAGAGAAGGATAGATTTTGGGATGATTTAATACGTGTAGTAGGTGGTATTGGCGATGATGAAGTAGTTGTTTTGGGAGGGGATTTGAATGGTCATGTGGGTGAAGCAGCTCAAGGTTATGAAGGAGTCCATGGGGGATGTGCATATGATGTGAGGAATGCGGAAGGGGAAAGAATACTCGGGTTTGGGCAGGCTATGGACATGATTGTGTCCAACGCACACTTTAGAAAAAGAATGATTCGTTTGATTACGTACGAGTCCAGGGGAAATAGCAGTCAGATAGATAATTTCCTGGTCAGGAGGGTTGATAGGAGGTTACTGAGGGATGTTAAAGTTATAGGAAGCGAGGAGTGTGTGCAGCAGCACAAACTGTTGATTTGTGTCATAGTGCTTAAAGAACAAGTGATGAGGAGGACATATGTACCTAGGAGGAAAATATGGAAGCTGGGAAACCAATCAGTAAGGGATGCCTTTTATAGTGAGATGAGGAGAGTGGTGGCTGAACAGGAAGCCGTAGATAGAGGCGTTAATGAACAGTATAGAGCCCTTAAGAACAACCTCTTGAGAGTTACAGATGCAATATGCGGCTGGACAAGAGGCCCACCAAGACATAAAGTAACTTGGTGGTGGGATGAGGGTGTTCAAGCCACAGTTAAGGAGAAAAGAAGGCTTTTCTGGGAATGGAATAAGGGTGGTAACAGGGAGGAGTACTTGGCTGCCAAGCGTAGGGCTAGAAGAGAGGTATACAGGGTGAAGTGTGAGTCACAGAGACTTTTACTTGATAATCTAAATCATGGGGATAGGAAAAATACGATTTTTAGGGTGGCAAATCAGGTGAAGAGGGATAATCGGGACATTGTATGTGAGCAGTGTGTGAAGAATGATGAAGGAAGGGTAGTAGTGACCAGTGGGGATATTAAAGATGCATGGAGAGAGCATTATGGCCAGTTGTTGAATGAGGAGTTTGATTGGGATAGGGAAAGTTTGGAGCCAGCAGATCCAGTGTTTAGCCCTTGGCTTTTGATTGGCGCTGCTACTGTGAGTGAGGCAATAGGCAGGATGCGGGTGGGGAATGCAGCAGGTGTGTCTGGGTTGACTGCTGACATGTTGAAGGCCTCAGGAGATACTAGGGTGAAGTTAGTCACTGACCTGATAAATAGGATTATATATGAGTGTGTTGTCCCAGATGATTGGCTGAAGAGTGTAATTGTAAATGTGTACATAGGGAAGGGTGATGCTCTGGAAAGGGGAAATTATAGAGGTATAAAGCTCTTAGATCAGATAATGAAACTAATGGAGAGAGTTCTAGAAGGTATGATTAGAGAAAGAGTGAATATTGATGAGATGCAGTTTGGGTTTATGCCATGCAGGGGGACCACTGATGCCATATTCATTGTTCGACAGCTTCAGGAAAAATATATTGGAAAGAAAAGGGAATTGTATTTTGTTTTTGTTGATCTGGAAAAGCCCTTTGACAGAGTCCCTAGAGAGGTGGTGAAGTGGGCGATGAGAAAGCTAGGGTTGGAAGAGTGGCTGGTTAGGGTGGTTATGGCCATGTACATGGGTGCTCGCCCCAAGGTAAGAGTGAATGGAGTTTTGAGTGATGAGTTTTCCGTGAATGTTGGTCTGCATCAGGGGTCAGTTTTGAGTCCCTTGTTGTTTATCATGGTGCTTGAAGCCCTCTCACGTGACTTCAGAGATGGACTCTCATGGGAGATATTGTATGCTGATGATTTGGTGTTGATTGCAGAGAATGAAAAGGAGGTGGAGGAAAGACTTTAGAAATGGAGAGATGGTATGGGGCACAAGGGCTTAAGGGTAAATGCAGGTAAAACAAAAGTGATGATATCTAGGGTTGGTGGCGGTACAATCAGAGGAGTGGGAGAGTGGCCATGTGCAGTTTGCCACAAAGGTGTGGGAAGTAATTCCATGCTGTGCAGTGTTTGTGATACATGGGTGCACAAGAGATGTAGTGGTATTAGAGGTAGACTGCGAGATAATGCTGATTTTATGTGCGCGGCGTGTCGGGGAAAGCAGGTGGAGATTGTTAGGTGTGAAAGGACTGAACCTGCTGGTGAGTCTCTTGAGTGTGTGGAGGAGTTTTGTTATTTGGGAGACACGTTATGTTCCGGAGGTGGGGCTGGAGCTAGCTCGGTTGCTAGGGTGAGAAGTGGTTGGAAGAAGTTCAGGGAGCTGTTCCCTCTCCTGACATTGAGATGACTCTCCTTACATGCTAAGGGGTCTTTGTATGCAGCATCTGTCAGAAGTTTGATGCTGTATGGTAGTGAGACCTGGGCAGTAAAGGAACAGGATATTTGCAGGCTTAAACGTACAGAAATGACAATGATTAGTTGGATGTGCAATGCTTCCCTGCACGCAAAGCCTGGGGGAGCTGGGTTTACGATGGAAGAGTTGAGAGGTAGGATGATACTGGAGTGTATTGGTGTTGTGATGAGGAGAGGTAGGCTGAGGTGGTTTGGACATGTGTAGAGGATGGGGGATGATAATTGGGTGCAGAAGGTGAGAAATGTTAATATTGGGGGAGGGGTAGACCTAGAAAGACATTGGACGAGGTCATTAAGTGTGACCTCAGGATTAAGGGATTGAACAGGGAGGCTCCCAAAGATCGAGCAGCATGGAGAGCCTCCATTAGGTGACCAACGCTGACACATGCAAGCATTTTTGAGCCTTCAAAAACGATAACGAACAATAACTTTCTGTAGGCATCTAGCCATATCCGATATCTCTTGACATTTCTTCTCATTTCATGCCCTTGTCTTGGGGGAGATATATGCTACTGCGATGTCTCTCTTGCCTTTCCCTCTGGTTTCTAGTACTGTATCATGTTTATCACTTCAGCCATGCCTTCCACCGTCCATATTGAATACATGCTAGGGCTGTCTCATACAGGACTAGTGTATTGGTATTAGCGGGGGTATTTTTATGACATGTAGGCGGGTTTTCTGGTAGATCAGTAAAGTCTGATTTAATGAAATTTAAATCCTCAAACTGTTCCCTGCCCTAGCGGGGATTTGAACCTGGGTCCGGTAGGATTGCAGGCCACCTCTTTACCAATTGAGCCACTGCCTACCCCAGAGTACATTACTGAACAGTACTGGTTTAGTATAAGTGCCTCTAAGTTAAGTGTGTCACCTACCTCACCAGTACAATCATCTCTACTGTACAGACTCCACTAATGCACCACTTCAGCTATGTTCACCACAATAAGGTAAATAAAGAACATGTTTACCAGTACAGTATTATGAAATATATTATACCATGATTATTGTAGTAAATGTACAACACAGTACGGTACTGCATTGAAAGTGAAAACATGGTGACACCACGGTGAAAAACTGTTGATGTGATCCAGACTAATGTCTGATATATCAGAAAAAGTGGGAAGTCCAGATGTCGCTTTTATCGGACTTTCACTTTTTTCGGACTAGCTTGGATTCTGTTATAGTGAGGTCGTACTGTATATACAATGTCAGTCATATCCAGGGGCACAGAAACAGTTCCATTTTAAACATAACCCCCTCTTAAACACACTCCATAGACATAACACATGTGATTGCACTGTCTTGCAGTAGTGCAAATTTCACATGGTAAGTTCATTTAACTAAAAATTTTATTCACTATTTTATTCATGAAACATGGAAAATTAAGCTAAACAAATAAATCTTGAACATTTATCAGTGAACTAATTTTGGATAGAAGTGTTGTACAGTAGGATTATCATGACTCCCATACAATACTCACACTTGTGTATATGGCTGCAGCCTGCCAATTTATTCCTTACCTGAGCACCATCATTTCTTTCTTCACTCACCACTCAGCTGTTTTGCAGATGATGAAATACAGTAAATACGTGTGAATTGCATGTTCAGGTATTTTATCCAAAGAAACAAACCTTCATTTCTGTCAGCTAGATTTTACCTTCTCTGCCAAAGCAAATATGTTGTAAGATGATGTATAAATTCATCCTAAAATGCATTTGTAAATGCATTCTAAGATGACATGTAAATTCATCTTAGAGTGCATTTGCAAATGTGTTGCAAGATGACGTATAAATTCATTTTAGAACGCTTTTGTACATCCTGTATCCTTCATGTCTCTTTCTCTTGTTATGCCTTGAAAAGGTCATCTCATCTCTGTAGCAGTATCGGCTTTTCATGTATGGTCCTCTGAACTTACTGCATACTTTCTCAACTTCTCCAATTGTGCAGGGTCTTCCCTGTATGGAATACCACTCTCTTGTGTGGGGACCAACTGTACAATATTCTAAAACAAGTGGAATCAAACTTTTCATATGTCCTCCCTTCATCCTGACTCTCTTCATTGTCTCTCTCTTTCTGCCACAGTGTTGCACCTTTCACTATACGTGTTATATCTTTGATCATTTCTCTTCAGAACTGTTTGCTTACATTCCCTCTCCATTATGGCAGAGACACAGTACCTGTATATCACTGAGAGATAAAGAAGAGGTTGATGTTTTTGTGGCTCCAGACTCACTCAAGCACGAACTTAGTGCTTTTTTTCTGCAGTCCACTATCAATTTTCATGAGATAGGGAGTGAGAGGGACAGTTATAGGTCAAGACATTGGATGTGCCATATTATACTGGCCTCAGATATATGAGCCTTGGCCATCACCCTTTGGGGGGTTTCCCCTCAAAAAAAGCAAGGTGCCACACATGGAAGAAAATTATGTTATTAATGTCAGTGATTAAATAATCAGTGATGGGGTATTTATAGTTACATCCTTTTGCAGGATATGAGGAAATCCAGGACCAGCCAGGAGATAGCTTTTACATTCGGGCCAAATTTGATCGTGTGAATGATGTGGGAGAGTCAACAGACCTTAGGTTTCGCAAAGAAGATATCTTGTATGTTGACAACACAATGTACAACAACGTGCCTGGATTGTGGCGTGCCTGGGTGGTGGATGAGGATGGACACAAACGGCAGTGTGGAACTGTACCTAGCAAAGAGAAGTATGCTTTCACTTATGTTCCCTTTCATTTAGTAGAGTTAATTATTGGTTCCTTGATATTATTAATAGGACACACTTATTAATCAATAGAGATTTTTGCCTTAGTCATTTTTTAAGAACATATACAATCATCTCATTTCTCATAGTGTTGCTTTTGCTAGTTCTGATTTATCATATGTTATGCTGTGTTTTTTTTCTGGGGCCTAGGGATTATTTTGTGGGATCCAGCAGTTGCCTGTAATGGTCAAGATTTATACTTAAACCTTGAGTAATACATACACAAACAATATGTTTACATGTACTTGTATACTTGCACAACTCATTCTGGCCACTTTCCAAAAGTCCAACTTTTACCCCTTCTGCCCATCGTTGCCCACATAAATGACCTCGACTGACACCCAATGTCATGTAACCACTATAACAACATAACATATGATAATTAAAGAACATTAACATCAACATAACAGTAACAGAAGTTAAGCAATGGGTGATGTGAATATTAAAGCATTAGGGTACAACCATACCAGATGCAATGAGCGGGGAGACTTGAGAAGGGAGGGATGAGGTGACACTATAAAACTCACTAAATCCTATGTGGGTGGCCACACTGAATATTTTGTCACTCTGCTCACCATCCATGCTCATAGCTACGCGATGCAGCATGTTCCAAAATGTTGTGCACTGCCTAGCAACATCCCCTGGCATGTCTGCACTGATGAACAGCTATACTATCTGTCATGAGCAAGATTGCCACTTCCTATTTGGACAGGCATCACGTTGACACTCGCCTTGCCTCTTATGGCTTGACACTACCTTTCCGCTTGTCGCATCTGGTGTGGCCGTATCCTTATGTTCGTAATTCTTGGCAATCATTCAGTTACGATTGTCCGTGTACTGAGAGCATTAGTTACCTCATAACATACAAAGCAGAAAGTGTGCTGTGATCAAATGATGCAGAGAAAATGTGTACCTGGTAAACCAGTGTATTATAATTCAACAATATCAGATGTCGTATTTATAGGAAAATAAAGGTCAGTAGCCATAGGACCTACAAGGATGTGGTGTGTGACGGCTTGTAGATTATCCAGACACAGTTTCATAAACATCATCGCAGGTAAGGCACTGTACTTTGCCATGGTATACACCTTAATTACCAAATAAACCACCAGGCACCATAGTTTGGCATTATGGTTACCACCCAGCATAGTAAATGCTTTCCTGGTGTACAGGAAACCATTTGGCTGTCACTCAGTGTAGAGTCGCCTGTAGACAGAAGGAAGCAACTTTTAACTCTTAACCACTGGGCATCAATCGGAACTGTCAAGAAATCAGCGACCGGGCGGCGCCGGGTGTCATTCAGAACCGCACTTGTTTTCGCACCATAGTTTGAAGTGGCTGCCACTTTATCTCATCACCAAATGCTAGGGAGGGACTCCCACCAGCCTAGCCAGCCATATCTCAGTCATCTTTGTGACTTTGCCAGGTGTAAGATGATCTTTTCTTAACCCTTCTCGTCCAATTCCACTCCCACCTCACGTGGGCTTTTTCCTCATCCACCCCTGCCAAGCCTATTTCCAAGGATACTAGGAAAGGACTCAGTGATAGTGCCATAAGGTGTGCCTTGAACACCACTGTGTCTAGTTTATTTAGTGATGGAGAAGTTATCACACTGAGAGCAAAGCCATGGTTGGGGCCGTGGGCAGACACACGAACACATACTAGTCTCGTGGCAAAAATTAGTCCACTTCCTCATGTCATTACTCATCAATGGAATGACCTACAGACCTGGGGATACTTTCATTCGCAAGAAGAAGAGTTGTTGAGTAATATCGTCTTTAATTTGTTACCTTAACTGCTTTAGTTTCTTAGATATTAAGGTGTGAAAACAGGCTGTTTTCAGGAAAATTACCATAGGGAATGAACAACAGCACTATAAATAGCCTGGCGTGGAGGGGTAAATACTGCATCACACACAGCAATACAGTATTTGTTAATTGCTTGCACTGGTTTTTGGCGATAGCAGTGGTGTTTCAGGGACCTTTTGTGCAGAAAATAGAATGAAAGGCAGAGGATCATGGCAAATGTAAACACTGGGAACCCATCTTGACTCTGACAGCAGACTGTCGGCCTGCATGCATCACTGTGTCTGCACAAGATTCTCAGAGGTGACCATTGAAAATATTAGTTCCAGCGAAATCGCAGCCAGTTTTTTAATGTTATCCTGAAAAGGGTGTAACTTTTCAGTTATCGTTCTGGCGATTTACCACATAACAAATAGTCATATACTGGCACCAGACTTTATCAGAAAGTTAATTACAGTATAACCGAAAGTTGATCTTGATTCATATCCAGCACCCAGAAACCATAACAATATACAGTTTAATATATACATGGATGGAGTTGTAAAGGAGGTGCAGGGTAGGGCAGTAGATGTGGGGGTGGCTCTAATGAATGAGGGTGAGATGTGGAAGATTCCGGTGTTGTTGTTTGCCGATGATACAGTATTGTCGAGTGAAGATGAATGGGAGTTGCAAGGTTTGGTGAATGAGTTTGGGACAATGTGTAAGAAGAGGTATCTGAAAATCATTGTAAATAAGAGTAAAGTTATGGTGTTTGAGAGGAATGAAGTGGCAGAATGCACAGTGAGGTTGGATGGTGAGGATATGGAGAATATGAGTGCATTCAAGTACAGTACTTGGGTAGTGTGATGAGTAAGGATGGAAGTTTTGGGTATGAAATACTTGGAAGAGTACAGCAGGGAAGGAAGGTTGTTGGTTCACTGGAAGCGGTGATGAGTTACTTCAACAAACAAGGGATGAGGCTATGGCACACCTAATGTTTGACTTGGCTCGTATCTCTAAATAGGGTAAAAATAATCTTGTTATTTTTAATGCATCAAAAACTCAGTTCTTACACTTATCAACCCGACAAAATCTTCCTCAGGATTACCCGCTAATGTTTAATAATGTCCAGCTCAGTCCTGCATCATCCTTGAACATGCTTGGGGTTTCATTCTCTCGGGATTTGTCTTGGGAAGAACATATTACAACTGTTGTAAAATCTGCTTGCAAGAGATTAGGTGTGCTAAGCCGACTCCGAACTTTCTTTACCCCTGCACAGTTGTTGACTTTGTACACAGGTTTTATTCGTCCGTGTATGGAGTACAACTCTCTTGTGTTGGGAGGCTCCCCACATGCAGCTCTTCTCAATAGGGTGGAGTCAAAGGCTTTTCGTCTTATTAGCTCTCCTCCTCTTATTGATTCCCTTCAACCTTTGTCTCTTCGCCGCACTGTTGCTTCTTTATCTCTCTTCTATCGCTATTTCAATGGTCACTGTTCCTCCGAACTGTCTGCTTGCATTCCTCCACCTCTACGACGGTGACATAGTACCCGTGTAGGAACAAACTTTCATCCCTTTTCTGTCCAACTCTCTAATGCAAGAGTTAACCGTTACTCCCAGTCCTTCATTTATGCAACTGGTCAACTCTGGAACTGTCTTCCTCTGTCTGTATTCCCTACTTCCTATGATCTCCAGTCTTTCAAACGCAGTGTGTCCAGGCATCTCGAAATGAATGGATCTTGAATTTAGCTCTCTTTTGTATTGTTTTTGCTTGTTCTTGGAAGGAACGGTATGCGGGCCTATGGCCTTTGGTTCCTTCTTCCTTGCATTAAAAAAAAAAAAAAAAAAGAGTATGGAAGTCAAGAAGTCACTGCGTGATAGTATTGTGATCCCTACCCTGACGTATGGAAGTGAGGCGTGGACCTTCCTAGAGGGTAACAAGTCAAAAGTGAGAGCAGTGGAAATGAGTTACTTGAGAGGAGCAAGTGGAGTGACATGGAGGAACAGATTGATGAATGAAGATGTGAAGGAACGTTGTGGGGTGGATGTGGATGTGGTTGAGAAGATTAGGAGAAAAACACTGAGGTGGTTTGGACATGTGGAGAGAATTGAGAATGAAAGACCGACCAAGAGGGTGTATGTAGGTGAGGTGGAGGGAGGGAGAGGGAGGGGAAAACTGAGGATGAGGTGGAAGGATGGAGTTGAGAGGTATATGAGGGAGGGGGGGAGTGAGCTGGGAGGAGGGTAGGCAAATGGTGGGTGATAGAGCAACTTGGAGGCGTTTTGTCTGCGGCCACCCTTTGCAGGAGTAGGGCGTCAGGCGATAGATAGATAGATAGATATTTCTTGCACAAGTACAAACTCCCCTTGCAATATTGGTATTCAGTACAATTCATCAGTGAATGGTTACATTATTTTTAAATAAAAGAATTTAATAAAAATACATGTCTAACACAGCATTACTTCCCTGTAAGGTAGGTACCATGCTGCACCTCCCAGCCCAGCTGATGTTATGTTTATGTACTGTATATCACTCATTGAGTTGTTAGTATGGTGATGACTTGTGAATGAGTAAATATATAACTATATTATTGTTTAGAGAATTTGGAAGGAATTTGAGTGGAAAGTGGGGGGAATGTAAGAAAATGTTCTGGAAAGAGGTAAAGAGAGCTAGACAGGGTGCCAGCGAAGTTAGTGGGGGTGTGAAAGATAAAAATGGTAGATTACTAGTGGAGAAGGGAGAAAAAGTGAACAGATGGAGAGAACACTTTAACCCGCTGAGTCCCACTGACGTACGATGCACGTCGCTACTTTTTTCCGCGGACAGACCCACCAAAGTGCATCATACGTCACTCAGTTGCAAGGCCCATTTTGTGCACATTTTTCAACATTCGTGGGTGATTTTTGGTAGGCATATGTGGCAGACCTTCCTCTACCTGCTGTCAAGTGGGGATGCTGCCGGGCCCCCCTCCCCCTCACACTGGGCAATGCACCTGTTAGCAGTAACCTGGCCAGTAAAGGTATGTTGCCCCACGGTCCCTCCAATGACAAAATTCACGGTGAAAGTAATTCCTGAGGTGGAGGACAAAGAAGCTAGAGGTAGAAACAAACAGAAGTGATGAGGTGGTAATGTCGTAAAGAAAGGTGCCATATACTGGGGTTTTGGGTAGGTGAACAATGCTTTTATCGCCTATATTATTGTGTGAAAACCAATATAGACTTGTACTACACATAAATTTGTACTAAATAAATAAATAAATACATAATTTAAAGTGGCTTCAGTTAGTTAACCCTTCCATAGTTCGTTTTCTTTAGCCAGGTACCCTGAAAAAGAAGGAAAATGTAAGGCTAGATGACTCCTGTATCAACATTTTTAAGCTCAGGAGGGCAATTTCTCTATGAATTTTCGATGTTTCTCACCAAAAGCGGAGGTTTGAGCCATAAAAGAAGTTAAAAATCGATCGGGATGTGGGGGTAGGCTGGTAAAAAAACCGATCGGGACTGGGCAGGTTAATGAATTGTTGAATATAGAGAATGAAAGTAAAGCAAGTATAAGTGGCTGGGGAATAGCGGGGAGAAGGAGGGTCGTGAAAAGAGAGGAAGAAATCAGTAGGATGGAAGTGGTGGAAGCAATGAAGAATGTTAAAATGGGGAAATCCCCAGGAATTGATGGAGTGTGTTGTGAAATGCTGAAGCATGAGGGAGAGATAGTAATAGAATGGATGTGGAAGGTGTGCAGATTGGCCTGGGAGGAAGGTAGGGTCCCGGAGGACTGGAAGTCAGGTATAATTATTCCTCTGTACAAAGGAAAAGGGGAAAAAGCAGTGTGTGGTAATCATAGGGGCATTTGCCTTCTTAGTGTAAAGGAAAAGTATATGATAGGATACTTATTGACAGAGTTAGGGAAATAACAAAGGAATTAGTTGGAAAAGAACAGGGAGGTTTTAGGAAAAGAAGAGGTTGTGTAGACCAGATATTCATTCTTAGATCTTTAGTGGAAAAGTTTCTAGAGAAGGGAAAGAAGCTGTATGGAGCCTTCATGGATTTGGAGAAAGCATATGACAGGGTGGATAGACAAGAATTGTGGAAAGTATTAAGAATGTATGGAGTGGATGAGAAGTTGTTGAAGGCAGTGAAGGGTATGTATGAGGGTGCTAAAGCTGCTGTGCGTGTGGATGGCAAACTGAGTGAATCTTTCCATTTGAAGGTTGAATTGAAACAAGGATGTGTCATGTCTCCATGGTTGTTCAATCTGTACGTAGATGGGGTTATGAAAGAGACACAAGGTTGGGCAGTGGATGTTGGAGTGGCCCTAGTGAGAGAGAGCAGTGTTTGGAAACTCCCTGTCCTGTTATTTGCAGATGATACTGTGTTGTTGAGTGAAGGTGAAGGGGTGCTGCAAGGCTCGGTAGATGAGTTTGGGAGAGAGTGTAAGAAACGGAATCTAAAGGTGAATGTAGGGAAGAGTAAAGTGATGGTCTTCGAGAGAAGTGAAGCCAGTGAATGTACAGTGAGATTGGATGGGGAGGATATGCAGAATGTGAGTGCATTTAAGTACTTGGGTAGTGTGATGAGTAAGGATGGAAGTTTAGAGGGTGAAGTGCTTGAAAGGGTGCAGCAGGGAAGGAAGGTTGCTGGTTCATTGAAAGCAGTGATAAGAAACAGGGAAGTGAGCATAGAAGTGAAAAAGTTGTTACATGACAGTATTGTGATACCAGCTCTAACATATGGAAGCAAAGCTTGGACCCTGTTGGAAGAACAGAATTCAAGAGTGAGAGCAGTGGAAGTGAGTTATTTAGGAGGAGCATGTGGAGTCACATGGAGAGAGAGACTAACAAATGAGGAAGTGAAGGAGCATTGTGGTGTGGATGTGGACCTGATAGGAAGCGTTAGGAGAAACACAATAAGGTGGTTTGGGCATGTGGAGAGGATGGAGAGTGAAATACTGACGAGGAGAGTGTATGTGAGTGAGGTGGAGGAGGGGGAAAGGGAGGGAGAGGCCGAGGATGAGATGGAGGGATGGAGTGGAGAGGTATATGAGAGAGGGGGGTGTGAGTTGGGAGCGGGGTAGTGAAATGGCAGGGGACAGAGCGACATGGAGGCGATTTGTTTGTGGCCACACCATGCAGGATTGAGGCGTCTGGCAATAGATAGATAGATACAGATCCCCCTCATTATTTATCGGGCTACAGTCCTAAAATACTGTACTGAAAGTACTGATTTTCCAAAGGTTGTCTTTATATAATCAGTATATAATTCTAATGCTAGCACTCATGTGATATGTTTACTTGATTTTTATTGATTAAAAATTCTTTTCTTTTATACATATCAATTCACCATAGGCCTGTCTCATCCACACTGAATAGTCGTTCAGCTACAGGCACTTCGAATATTGTTATTTATTAAAGGTGAAAATGAAATTATGGTAGGTGGGGGCACTCACCATCCTCTCAGTCAATGTAGTGCTGCTCTCAGGAGTTTGCCCTTTCCTCCCATTCTTCCTTCTTTCCTTCCTTCTTTCTTTGTCTTTCTTTCCATTATTCTTTCCCTCCTTCCTCCTCTGTCTTTCTTTCCTTCATTCTTTCCTTCCTTTCTCCTGTGTCTTTCTTTCCTTCCTTTCTCCTGTGTCTTTCTTTCCTTCATTCTTTCTTTATCTTTCTTTCCTTCATTCTTTCCTTCCTTCCTCCTATGTCTTTCTTTCCTTCATTCTTTCCTCTTCCTTCTGTCTGCATGTGACTCTACAGTGAGTAACTAGCCAAATGGTTTCCTCTACACCAGGAAGCCATTTACTACACTGGGTTGTATCCATATAACCAGTTTATGGTGCCTAGTGGTTTAGCAGGTAATTAATGTGCTCCAGTCAGATTTTGTGGTAGGTGGGGGCACCTATCATCTGCCCACTTAGTGTAGCGGTACTCTATTTTGGGGTAGCTCTACCTTTAGTGACAAACCAAATGATTTCCTTTAATCCAGGAAATAATTTACAACGCTGGATGGTAACTGTATAAGCAAAAAACATGTGTTCCCTTCGTGACAGCAAGTGAGTTGGCGGTGAGTTTGTGCCCCTCCTTGGAAAACAGCTAACTAAAAATATGAACAAGGAAGCCTCAGACCAGGACTGAACAAAGGATATGGTATGGATTGTGACATGGAATGTAAGGGGAGCAAATGATGAGGTGAAAGAAAGATTGTCCAGGTGCTTGAGGATGCAAAAGTGGATGTATGTGGAATAACTGAGACAAAATGGGAGGTGAGAGTGTGAGAGAAAGGAAGTATGGATGGGGTATATGCATGGGAGTAGGTGAGAATGAGAGGGCAAAAGGAGGAGCTTGTATTGTTGTGTGCAAGATATGGATGGAGGATATAAGAGAGTATGGATCTGTTGGCTCAAGGATTATGTGGGTAACATTGAAAGTTGGACTACAAATGTGGGCAATTATGTGTGTGTATGTGCCAATACAAGATCGTGCAAGTAGAGTGAAAGAAGAGTTCTGGACAAAAGTGGAAGCCTGCATGGAAAAGTTTGAAAGAAAGGAGAGTGTTTTTTACTGGAGATATGAATGGAAAAGTAGGGAATGTGAAGGTGGATGGTGTTGTTGGTGAGCGGGGTGTGCCTGCAGAAGTGGATGAGAATGACAGTGCTCTAGTGGATATTTGTGCAGGGAGGGGGTTGGTGAGAGCCAATACCCTCGTTAGACACAAAATAATCCACAGGTATATGTGGCGAGTGATGAGAAGGGAGGAAGGTAAACTGAATGAATGGAAGGCAGTGGCAGTAATTGAGTATGTGTGTGTGGATGATAGAGTGAAAAAGTGTGTAATGGATGCAAAAGCATACAGAGGTTGGGGGAGTGGACTTTCTGACCACTACTTGGTGATGGTGAAAGTCAAGGTTCGAATGAAATGGAGGAGGAGGGGAAGGACAGGAGGAGGTAGTCCATATGAGGAGGGTAGAAAGGTTGGAAGAGGATGGAAATAAGGCAGAGTATAAGAGAGAAGCGGAGGAGCGATTGGGTAAATATGATTTGGAGCAGATGGGGGATGTGGAAGGTGTGTGCAAGATATGCACAGAAGGAATCTGTGCAGCATGTAAGGTGGTGTGTGGGGTGAAGAGAAGACAAAAAGGGGTGCAAGGAATAGCATGGTGGAATGAAGAGGTGAGACAGGCTGTGGCACAAAAGAAGAAAGAATATAGTGAGTGGATGAGAAACAGGGGCATGGAGGAAGTTGAGAGACAGAGGAGAGAGTTATATATAGAGAGGAAGTGAGAGGTGAAAAGATTAGTAAGAGAGATTAAGAGGAGCGTGGATGAGGAATTTGGAAGGAATTTGAGTGTAAAGTGGAGGGAATGTAAGAAAATGTTGTGGAGAGAGGTAAAGAAAGTTAGACAGGGTGATTAAGAAGTAAGTCAGGGAGTAAAAGATTAAAGTGGTATATTGCTAGTGGAGATGGGAGAAAAATGAGCAGATGGAGAGAACACTTCAAGGAACTGTTGAACATAGAGAATGAAAATAATGCGAGTATAAGTGGCTGGGAATGGCTTGGAGAAGGAGGGAGGTGAGAAGAGAGGACGTAATCAGTAAGTTGGAAGTAGTGGCAGTGATGATGAAAGTAAAAATGGGGAAAGCACCAGGAATTGACGGAGTGTGTGGTGAAATGCTGAAGCTTGGAGGAGAAATATTATTAGAATGTATATGGAAGATATGCAGATTGGCCTGGGAGGAAGGTAGCGTCCCAGAGGACTGGAAGTCAGGTATAATCATTCCCCTGTACAAAGGAAAAGGAGAAAAAAAGTGTGTGGGAATCATAGGGGCATTTGCCTTCTTAGTGTAATAGGAAAAGTATATGGTAGAATACCTATTGACTGAGTTAGGGAAATAACAGAGGAATTAGTTGGAGAAGAACACGGAGGTTTATGAAGGTAAGAGGTTGTGTAGATCAGATATTCATTCTTAGGCCTTTAGTGGAAAGGTTTCTAGAGAAGAGAAAGAATTTGTATGAAGCCTTCATGGATTTGGGGAAAACATATGACAGGGTGGATAGATAAGGAGTGTGGAAAGTATTAAGAATATACAGAGTAAATGGGAAGTTGTTGAATGCTGTGAAGAGTATGTATGAGGGTGCTGAAGCTGCAGTGCCTGAGGATAGTTAACTGAGTGAATTTTTCTATTTGAATGCTGGATTGATATGGTTGTGTCAAGTCCCCTTGGTTGTTCAGCCTGTAAATAGATGGGGTTATAAAAGAGATACAAGGTAGGGCAGTGGTTAGTGGAGCAACCCTGGAGAGAGAGGGCAGTGTTTGGAAACTTCCTGATCTGTTGTTTGTAGATGATGGTGTATTGTTAAGTGAAGACGAAGGGAAACTGCAAGGCTTGATGAATGAGTTTGGGAGTCTGTGTATGAAATGAAATCTAAAGGAGAATGTAGGGAAGAGTAAAGTTATGGTCTATGAGAGAAATGAAGTCACTGAATGTACAGTGAAGCTGGATGAGGAGGAAATGGAAAATGTGAGTGCATTTAATTACTTGGGTAGTATAATGAATTAGGATGGAAGTTTAGAGGGTGAAGTGCTTGAAAGGGTATAGCAGGGAAGAAAGGTTGCTGGTTCTTTGAAAGCAGTGATAAAGAACAGGGAAGTGGGCATGGAAGTAAAAAAGTCAATGCATGACATTATTGTGATACCAACTCTAATGTATGGAAGTGAAGCTTAGGTCATGTCGTAAGGACACAAGTGAAGAATGAGAGCTTTGGAAATGAGTTATTTGAGAGGAGCTTGTGAAGGTACATGGAGAGACAGACTGACAACTAAGGAAGTGAAGGAGCACTGTGATGTGGATGTGAATGTGATAGAAAGTGTTAGGAGAAATAAATTGAGGTGGTTTGGCCATGTGAAGAGGATGGAGAGTGAGAAAATAAAGAGGAGAGTGTATGAGAAGCCAAGGATGAGATGGAGGGATAGAGTGGAGAGGTACCGTATATGAGAGAGGGTGGGGTGTGAGCTGGGAGCAAGGCAGTGAAGTGGTATTGGACAGGGTGACATGGAGGCGATTGTTTGTGGCCACTCCTTATGGGATTGAGGTGTCTGGCAATAGATGAATAGATAGCTAGTCGAATTGAGCCTGGGCAGGTTTATATGCAAGGGGTGGTTTTGGTTTATTGCTCATGTAAAGTCACTCAGGGAGGAATGAGGCTGGTCACTCTCATCTTAAATGTCAGGACCAACTTGCCCAGCCACGGGCTTCTACTCTTCTCATGGGGCAACACAGGATTGGATGATGTAATTATCATCATCATCATCATCTAGACCTCTTTTACCACCCCAGGGCAGAGTGAGAAGTAGCAACATCCAGACAGCCCAAGTTTGCCCAGTCCAATGGGCCACACTTCCATTCGCTCACCATCCAAGCCCCCAGAATCCTGGTTCTGTCTGATATGCCTAAAAAGTTTCACCAGATTCTGTAGCTTCACTTAAACATATCCGATAGAGTCAGTCTAAATGCTGTCACGTTAAAAGGGTGCCAAATCCCTGATCATGCACTTCTCTCAACATTCATTCTTCCAGCTCGATCTTTTGTCAGTCCACTAGCCTCACCGACTTCCATACCTCGCTTCCTCACACGCTCATCCAGCATATCCCTCCATCTTCTCTTTGGCCTACCTCATCTCCCCCCTCTTTCAGATTTGCTCAGATATACCTTTTTCGCCACTCAGTTGTTATCCATCCTCTCCACATGACCACACTATCTCAGTACACTGTCTTCAATTCTGGTGTCCACAGACTTCCTCACTCCACATCTTTCACGAATCACGTTATTTCGTATCCTATCCTCTCTCTGTACTCCACATACATTCCTCAGCAGTCCCATCTCCACGTGCTTCCACTCTTGACTTTTCATTTTCATGCCACACCATAGTCACACACCCATATGTTTAGTTGGCACCAACACTCTTTCATGTAAGCCTCGCGCAGCTGCAACACTCAGGCCTCCGTTTCAAATCAAGGCCTTAGCACCAGCTCCTCTCCTTCCTTGTTATTCTGCTACTTTACTTTCCACATCTTTTGCACATTTTCCTCTCTTTTCCATCACTGTACCCAGGTATTTGAATTCTCTCACCAATTCCAGTTTCCCTCCATTCACTGTAACATCACACTGGGAGTCACCTTCTCTCTCAATTACCATCACTTTACTCTTTTCTACATTTACTCTCAAGGCATGATGCTCACAGACATCAGCAAAACTCTGCACTAGTCTACCAAGTTCTTGTCTGGTACTTGCAAGTAGCACTGCATCATCAGCATACAACAAATTTGAGATATTCCATCCATCACCCTCCCTTCCCAATGCCATCCCTTTCTCCATAACTCGTGTTTTTACTTCTCTCATCACCCCATCCTTATATTTACTGAACAACCATGGGGACATCACACAACCTTGTCGCGCACTCACATTGATCGTGAACCACTCACCTAGATGCCCATTTACCCTTACACATGCCTCACTACCATCATAAAAACTCTTGACGGCACATAGCAGCTTACCATCTACACTGTATATGCGCATAACCTTCTAAAATCCTTCTATATCTATTTCGTCATATGCTTTTTCCAGATCCATGAATGCAAGAAACACCTTATAGTTCTTCTCACAATCCTTCTCCACTATCTGTCTCACGGCAAATATTTAATCAGCACTTCCTCTGCCACTCCAAAAGCCACCCTGTTCATCACTCACGAGGACTTCTAATATCTCTCATACTTTATAATAATTCTTCCATATACCTTCCCAACCACACTCAATAGACTTATGCCACAGTAATTCTTACACTCACTTAGTTCAACTTTATTTTTGTACAGGGATACAATCACAGCCTTTTTCCACTCTGCTGGCAGTTTCACTCATCCAGGCATTCTTACATATCTCCAACAAGCACTTCATTCCGTTCTCTGCACTACACTTAATCATCTCTGCATACACCTCATCAACCCCAGCTCCTTTCCCATTTTTCAACTGCTTCACAGCATTCTTCACCTGTGCAAGTGTCACTTTTCCTGGCACTGCATTCCTTCTCTCTTCATGCCCAAAATCAATGTTTGTCTTAAGCACTCATCTCCCTGTGGCCCAGACAACATAAACACCTTGAACCAGAAGGCATACAAGCACTCACCAACACATCAAACTACAGCTACTCACACAACATAATACCCAAAATCTGGAAACATGGTACTTTGATCACTATCCCCAAACCCAACAAAGACCCCACATTACCTTCCTCACAATGCCCCATCACACTCCTCTGCACCTCCTCCAGAGTCACTGAACTACTGGTATTACAATTAGTTATCTCCCTGGCCCTATTAGAACATGGTTTTAGACAGCACCACTCCACAAACACTCTTCTTACAGACCTTACGCAAAGAGCTTTTGAGGGCATCAGTTCTGCTAGGGCACCACACAGAACACTCCTAATCACACTAGACATTAGCAAAGCTTTTGATGCCATCCCCTGCCACAACCTCGCAAGCAGAATATACAACATAAACATGCACAATAACACAAAAAGATGGCTGACAAACTATTTAGCAGGCAGATGTGTACATGTAACATTTGCCGGTCAGTCATCGAACATCAAAAAACGGCATCCCCCAAGGATCTGTGTTGTTATCTACACTCTTTAACCTAAACATGCATGACATACCCACACCCCACGCACCACAAATACACATAGCTTCCTATGCAGACAACATAACACATTTACACACCAAATTGCCAACACAGCTGCACACATCCTCCAACCTTACCTCAACACACTACACAAGTAGTTCACCACAAACAGACTCACAATAGCCCCAGCCAAATCTACAGCAACCCTTCTCACAAACTGGACAACAGAAAATAGTCACATTCCACACCTCACCATAAACAGCACTCCCCTCCCCCCCTCCCCCCCCAAATCCTTGGTGTAACATACAATACATGAATGTCATTTTAAAAACACATCACAAACATTACAAACAAAGGAACACCAAGACTCAGTGCCCAAAGGTCACTTGCCCATACAGCATTTGGACACAACAAAGAAACCATCACCATCATATACGAAGAATACATATGTTCATTGTTAAGTTATGCAAGCCCTGCCTGGGCTTCTACTTTCACTAAAATGCACTACAACACCCTACAGACCATACAGAACAAGGCCCTAAAAACAATCACAGGCTGCACAGATACTACACCTACAGACCACCTACACCAGGGTTCCTCAGTTACTTTCATTGAAAGTCCAACCATGTTATCTTCCTTTGTGGCAGAGGTCCGGATGAAAAATCTAATGCAATAAAACTCATTTATGTTAATATAATGGGACTGTGCTGAAAGATAATACCCTGACCAAATTAAAAATAAGGTTTAAAGTGGATATTCTATTCTCCTGTTAGAAAGGTGGTT
Organism: Birgus latro; assembly: GCA_018397915.1. Taxonomy (NCBI): domain Eukaryota; kingdom Metazoa; phylum Arthropoda; class Malacostraca; order Decapoda; family Coenobitidae; genus Birgus; species Birgus latro. The sequence continues at coordinate 20,568 of JAGKTI010013299.1, forward strand.
AAAACAAAAGAATCTTCTCTCCACACTCTCAGCTTCTCAAAAAATAACAAAATGAAACTTCTATTGAACAAATTACTATTGCCTTCCTTACATAAGCATAGTCACTTTAGCACTTGCACCACCACTTTAGCACCATACCATGTACCTGAACAGTCTAACAATTGTCAGTATTCCTCTGTCAGCTGGTCATTTAAATAGGCTAAAGGCAACAGTCTGTGGGTACGTGCAGTGCAGCTTATTAAATAAGGTACAATATTCTTGCAGGGAGGACTCCTGTTCTCTTGTTACCAATATGTAATCCTGACCAGATGACATTGATAATACACTGTTTACAGTTTTGAAACTCTCATTACTGTGAGTGATGTGAGCACCTAGAATAGCTGGAAAAAATAGCAGCCTCTGTTAATCATTAGTCTCACTAGTCCGCATTATAGCCAAGAAATGGACAGGTTTGTATTACTCCAGTGGCTAAACATAATTTATAATGGTAGCCGGATGAAGTGAAATTTATTTGAGCCGTATTTTGCGTGAAGTTCATCCAAAGATATTAAGTATTGCGACCCTTTAATTTGAGGGGGATACTGAATATTCAGTGATGGAAGTTGCTAGAGTCCATACCAAAGCTTGTCTGTGTCTGGATTCGGACCAAGGTCTGCCATTTGATTACCACTGACCTACACCGTGAAACCAGAGTCCTCAAAGTCAAGGATCATCTAGACATGAGAGATAAATTCTTGCCATAGCCTCCACAAACTCACATGGCAGCACATCCACACACACACCAAGCAATATCAAAACAGCATCCAGCACATAATATCATATACAATTACTGTACTCTTATCCCTCCCCCCTCGCCTGCCTCAAACTAGCTTCCAGAAGCATATCCATGCTCAGATCACTCACCGCTCCATTCAGTCACTCAGAGGCAATGCACAGCTGTATGCACGGCCTCCTGATATCCACGCTTTTGAATCCTACCTCCCTCATGAGGACAGTGTCTGCCTGGCCAGGCTGAGATGTGGGCATCATCCAGCCCTTTTGAATTATCAGAAGAGGCTGGATGACTCCATCCCTGATGCCTGTCCAGGATGCAACACAGCACCCCATACTATTAAGCACATTATGGAAGACTGCATTGCACACAATCGCCTGCACCAGCAACACAACAAACACTCCTTGAGAGCTCTGTGGGAAAGCCCAGTCTTAGCTGCAGCCTTCCATAGGGACTCAGGGCTGTTCAGCAAGACTGCCTAGGGAACCGTTACTACTGCTACTACCCTACCAATATGTATAGTACCCCTCCTAATTTTGGCAGTGTTCTGCAGTCTTTTGGCTCTTCATAGACATCAAAGCACACATTGTAGTATGCAATATAATCCTAAACGCTAAGAAAACAATGCATAAACAACAACAAAAAAAGCTAACAATATGCACAACCCTTCCAATATGTACAGTTCCCCTCCTAATTTTGGCAGTGTTCTGCAGTCTTTTGGCTTTTCTTAGACATCAAAGCACACATTGGAATATGCAATATGATCCTAAACACTAAGAAAACAATGCATAGAGGAAAAAAAAACTACCAGTATGCACAGTGCCCTGCCTAATTTTGACTGTGTTCTGCCGTCTTTTGGCTATTTTTTGACATCAAAACACACGTTGCAATATGCAGTATAATCCTAAACACTAAGAATACACTCCATAAACAACAGCAACAATGAAAACTATCTATATGCACAGTACCCCCCCTGATTTTGGCAGTGTTTTGCAGTCTTTCGGCCATTTTTAGACACCAAAACACACATTGGAATATGCAATAAAATCCTAAACTCAAAGAAATCAGTGCATAAACAATAAGAATTATTTTAAAAAATAGCTTGCCCTGTGATTTCTTGATATCAATCAAGGTTGAATGGACCAAGTCATATTCACGCAAAATGCGCGAAGTTGGCCAGCTCACGTCAACCAGTCTCTCACTCTTCTTCTCCAGAGTCAAAACCCTCCTCTTGCATTTCTTGGGTCATGGTGGGGCCATTATCACACATACAAGAACACCACAGAGGCGAATTAAGGCCTGCAGATGGTAGGGCACCACCACAAATGCAACAATGGAAGCTGCCATTGTTTAACCTCAGCCAATCATGTCCACATGCAGAGAGACAAATGGGGGAACTGAGGCGCAGTAGCACTGGGGAATGTATGGCATTGCCATGTCTCTACCCACGCTTGGCTAAGAGCATGCAAGCAAAAAGCGGCACACTGACCTACGAGCGCAAGTGTCCTTTTCGCTTGCCCAGACAAATGTCGCAACGTGGCAGAAACACTGGATCCCCATACATCATAGGCTTAAGGAGTGACCAAGTGTTCCAGACAGCGATGGGACTTTGACCATTCGGTAAGGGGTGAATGGCCGTGCATGGCTGGGAGTTTCTGACTAATCCAGGCGGCCGGATGATCTCAGCCATTCAATAGGGAGCTGAACAGCCATTCTCGCTCAGCTTGTGGGTTACACTGTATCTTCCTTGCGTGCTGCCGGAATGTTACTGGTGATCGGGGTGGCTGGGGGATTTCGACCATTCAGTAAGGAACCGGACAGCCATTCTTGCTCAGCTTGTGGGTTACGTCTGTTTTCCTCACACGCTGCTGATATGTTTCCAATGATTGAGTGGCGGGGGGATTTCGACCATTTGGAAGGGAGCCAGACAGCCTTGT
>JAGKTI010013300.1:0-23273 GCA_018397915.1 Birgus latro
GAAGACAGGGTATAAAGAGATGAAGACAGGGCATAAAGAGATGAAGACAGGGCATAAAGAGATGAAGACAGAGATAACAGATAAGAAATGGTAACTGACAGGATGAAAGGAGGACACAGACAGATGAAGATAATGATGACACCTGATGGGATGTGGACAGGGGGTAGACAGCTCAAGATGATGATAACTGACAGGATGAGGAGAGGAGGTGGACAGATAAAAGAATAAAGGGGTGAAAAAACGATAAATAACAAGTGACAGAATGAGGATAGAGGTAAACAGAAGCGAGAAAAAAGGGGAGAAATTAAGATACAACTACGGGCAGTGGGAGGGGCTAGGGGCGGGGGTTTGGGAAGGGGGCGGGGCATAAAAGACAACTTGCACGGTGCGCGGTATAGCAGTTTTATCATTCCAGGTCCCAATTAACGATAAATAACAAGTGACAGGATGAGGATGGGGGTAAACAGAAGCGAGAAAAAAGGGGGGAGATGGGGGTGGAGAGAGGGGCAGTGGGAGGGGCTAGGGGCGGGGGTTTGGGGAGGGGGCGGGGCATAAAAGACAATTTGCACGGTATAGCAGTTTTATCATTCCAGGTCCCAATCATCGCCAACTCCCTGTGCGAATCGGTGTATCGTGACTACTACATCACCGACAACATGTTCTGCGCCGGGTATAGTCGAGGCAGGGTGGACTCCTGTGCCGGGGACTCAGGTGGACCCCTTCTCTGTAAACGCCAGGGGAAGTGGTAGGTACAATTAAGCCCGCAGTCCACTGGGTTCAAGTTTGAGATGAACTTGGGGAGACAGGCATTCCTAGCTGGGCCACATTATCATCATTCTCAGTCTTTTCTTACATGAGGATGCTTTTTGTTAAACCCTGTCTCCTAAGTGTGTGTGTGTGTGTGTGTGTGTGTGTGTGTGTGTGTGTGTGTAAGCTATAATCAAGTCATAACTTTACTCTTCCCTACATTCACCTTCACTATCATCCACCTATATCACTTTACTCCCCTTCCCTCCTCGCTCAGGTGAATCTATACCACTTTTTCGTGACTGGCATCGTTTCTCACCACACCTATTAACACCCACCCCCCTTCTCCCCCTCAGGTACATCTTCGGCATCACCTCCTTCGGCGACGGGTGCGGGAAAAGGGGTAAATTCGGCATCTACGCGAGGGTGTCCAACTATCGCCACTGGATTCAATCTGTCATGGCGGAGTGATGCTTGAATTTCGTACAATTCGATTTTAAATTTTTATGTATTATATTTTTGTAACCGTCTCTGTCGTGTGTAAATATTATCTACTTGTGGATTCTGTATTTATCTACTCGTATCTAAGTATCTGTTCATCTATCTATCTATCAAGTATATTTTTCATCTATTTCTCGTGTAAATAAATCTGCCTATGCATTTTCTGGTCTACTGTATCTGTCCATCTGTCTGTCTGTCTGTCTGTGTATCTATCTGTATGTACGTATCTTTCTATCTTAAGACGCCTTTAGAGGGATGACCAAAAACAAATCGCCTCCACGTCACCCTATTCGCCATCAGACAGCCCTCCCTCCAACTCACACCCCCTTCATTCATAATTCACTCCATCCCTCGATCTCATCCTCGGCCTCCCTCTTCCCCCCATCCCTCCATCTCATCCTCGGTCACCCTCTCCTCAAAATCCCTCCATCTCATCCTCGGCCTCCCCCTCCCACACCATCCCTTCATCTCATCCTCGGCCTCCCTTTCCAACCCTCTATTTCATCCTCTTTCTCCCCCTCCTCCTCCCTCCTCCACCACACTCACACTCTCTCCTAGACAGTCTCTCAAACCACCTCAACGTAGCACATAGCACCTTTACCTTTTCTTTACTAATAAATTTGCCCTTCTTACACTGAATGAAAACTACCACAACTACCACAACCACAACTACCACACCACCTTACCACTACCACACTACCCTACAACCACCACCACCACCACTATTACTACTACACTACCACACCTACCACCACCACCACCACAAACATAACAACTCCTTTATTTCCACCTCTAACAAGGCATATTTAGAACAAACCTCTAACTCTACGATATAACCTAACTTTGTGTATAACGAAAAATATATATCCGTATTTATTACCCCCATATTTGCACTTTTTGGTAATTAAATTCGTTAAAAAAAAAAAATCCGTCTTTATCACGTATCCTAAAAACACACACAGGAGCACTCCGATTCTGCTGATTCAAATATTTAAAGGTTAACAAAATACGTAATACAGCAAAAGATGGTGGTGGATTTGGGCATATCGTCTGGAAATACAAGCCATTAGTTATAAATTCGCCCTTTAGCATACAGTAGATACAGTATATGCCATAAAATGTGAAGGAATTTATATTACATACAGGAGAATACGTAATACAGCAAAAGATGGTTGTGGGTTTGGGCATATCGTCTGGAAATACAACAGTCAGTGCTTATAAATTCCCCTCTTAGCATACAGTAGATACAGTATAAGCTATAAAATGTAAAGGAATCTATGACATATTACATGGAGGAGAGAGAAGCAACACCAGGGCAGTATAGAGGCAGAGCTGCACTCGTCCAAGCCTAAGATGATGATACTGCACAGCCTTATCAGTGGGTCTCTCTCCCTCTCACGACTTTCATTCAGTTTATACACCTCCTTCACTGCTACACACTAGCGATTTCTCTTACACTGGCTTGAGTAGTTTATTTGTTTGCGACTATGGCTGGACTGTGGATCTATGAAGTAAATATCTATCTATCTATTGCCAGACGCCTTAATTCGGTAAGGGGTGGCCTTTTGTGAGGTGTATTACGGGAAGGGGCACTAACCCTCCACCAACCCCACTTATTGACACGTAGGGAACACGTATGGGTTGGTTATAAGCGAAATATGCACAGTATTGAGTAACGTAATGAATGCTGACGATAAATGAAAGATAGATTGAAGGACAGCAAGAATTTGTATGTGTAACTACGAATGTAATGAATGTAGTGCTTTCTAGAACGTGGGTACAAATTCAGGATGTTAATGGAGAATGGGAAGGAACAGAGTGTCATTGTTTAACCACGAGATCTGCTTAGTGTATTTAGCTGTGGGTTTCTATACTTGGCAGGAGGTGGACACTGCATTATCTAGCGTTGTGTGTGACCCTTAAAAACCACAGGGTACGGCGCCATCTTTGGTGTATTCCCAATAATATTTATAACCAAGCCTCAGTCTCATCACAACAGCGTCTACGTACACCTCTTTGGCCATATGCTACCTGAGTATTAGACATTTATGTAGTGAAAGGAACTGGTAATCCCATTTGCAACGCTAGCCTGAAGCTGTCTCGTAATATCATGACTAACAAGAAAGATGATCGTGCTTTTGACAGAAGTGTAGCTATAGTCAGTATTAATATCAGCAGAGTCCAAAGGCAGAGCGTCTTGAGGTAAATGGTTAGTCTTTTCACTGATGGGTGTGCCAACATGAGGAATTCACGTGGACTTTATGAACTGTGCTTTCAATACACCGGATGGTTGATACACATCTCTTGACTATATCACAGTCTGGCAGTAGTGGACAGTAACTCATATAAAGCTGCCTGACTGTCAATAAATAAACACACATCCTTAGATAAAGCTACTACACAACAAATCCCTCTTCTACACTATAGTTGCCCTTGTAGAACAGTCAGGGAGTCTGGGATTACGGTGTCCACGTAGAGTACTGTGTGGGAGATTCCTAATGAATATCCCACACCCACACCTGGTGCCATCAACACACCTGTCACAGTAAATAAGTACACACTGGTCACACTCGCTGTCTCTAACTCTGTCATGAAGAGGGATTTAAGTTCACAAGGTAGCCAGTGATACTTTTTGGCCCTGAGGATTTTCTCTATGTCCAGCCACTCTACATGGACTCCAGGTGGCCCTTGTGTTTGTAAATTAACACAAGGAGTAGGTACTTTAAAGTGGCTCAAGAGTTTACACATACAACCAAGATACGAGTGTGGAGGAGAACGTGTACTGTTATGAAAGTACAGTATAAGGAGTGTCTTAGTTGTTCATACCAGCTTCTAGACTTGATCCGACCTTGAGAGGGTTAAAACTGGCCACTTCAGTAATATTAACAATGATTAAAATAATGTTATGTACCCTAGTTGTTGGTCTGGATAACTCTAGTACTCTATTCCAGTTTTTAGGCGATTTGATGTGACGGAAAGTGAGTCACAGGGGCCAAATATGAAGAGAAAAAGGCAATATATTTTCCTGATGAGCTAACTTAACCCCACAGCAATGATATATAGCAGCCGACATGAATAAACAAAACAAATACCGTAAATAGATACTGAACCCCCCTTAATCTAAATTCTGAATCTGCCCCTGAATTTTAAATATACGTCATTAGCTATTTCTTAACGTCAGGAGGGAAAGGAAGGCGGGATTGGATTTTTTCCGTTGCCTCCAACAAGTGTCAGAAAGTGTGACGTAATCCCCAAAGTGGCCTCGCTCACTTTTCCTCCGATTTCTCTAATATAACCTCCTCATTTCCCGTATTCCTTATTTTTCCCGACAGATAACTGCAGTATAGGAGCCTCTTCATTGATAAAAATGCCTGGAGGTATCTGCATGAAGGGGAAAAATATTAAAAAGAAAATTACTCCAGAAAGTGGCAATATTGAGACCACACCTTGAAAAGTTACCAGTTTGCGGATTTCCGGTACTTCCAGGCGTTATTCGTAATTATCTTCTTTAAATTACAAACCCTATTGATATTTTTAAATAAATTACAGCTGCCGTCCAACTAGAATTATTTATGGTATTGGGTAAGGTATATGTTCGGTGTATCATAACTCCAATAAACTTAGTATTTTTTTTGTATGTTGCAAGTTTGGTACAAAAATAGAAACGGTGGAAGATATCAAAATTCAGAAAGCGTATTGTCGGATCGAGAGCAGACCCTCATTAAGACGACAAGCGTGTCTTTAATTTGGGGATAAATAGGCAAAAAGAAAAGTAAGCTGACACCTTTAAGCTCTAAGCTCAAAGGGCAAGCTCGAATGATCCTTATGACGTCACCCCACAGGCAACGCTTCGACTTATATATTTTGTTATTTTAGTAAAGCCAATATATTCACTTCTAAAATAAAAATATTCCTTCGCTATGAAACGTATATTTTACATACAGTTAAGTACCATACGAAAATGCAAGCGCTGAAGTATGTAGTTACCAAAGAACTCTTAAAAATTTATTTATACTAATGCTAATCGTCTTTTGAAGATTTCGTCAATAATGTGGAATATAACAGCGTGTTTTATCACAGAAAGTAACGCAAGACATATTACATTTCAATATTACCTTTATTTTGTGTGAAGGAAGAGTCATGTGATCATTAGTGTTCTCATCATTATTCACATTCCCCTGTCTAATCTATGGAATATCTCGGGTATATATAACCTCACACAATTATGGGACACAAGTATCATTCTTTACCACAGCACAATAAAACTTTTAAAATAAGATAAGTAGAGAGAAGGTGATAAATAAGGGAAGTGAGGGCTCCTGGAATATCACGGGGGCTGGAGGTGGGTGAGGCAGAAGGTCGACGCTTGGCACTTCCTATAGTTTATTGTGAAAATGGCTAAGAAGACGTATGACCTGTTATTCAAACTCCTGCTAATAGGCGACTCAGGCGTTGGGAAGACATGCATACTCTTCAGGTTCTCAGATGACGCCTTCAACACGACGTTTATATCAACCATAGGTGAGTTAAGACCAGCTGGGGCTCGAATCACGTCGCTCAACAACTGCCCAACCAAAATATCAATCTTGTGGAATTTCTGGGTGGAACTGCTAGCCAGGCGTCCCTAGCTGGTAATAATGGCGAGAATTAACCCACCACTACCATTATGGGGCATGGGAATGGTGAAATAAGGGGTAATGGTGGGTGAAGTGGCGAGTGTGTTGAGGTGAGGTGAGTCATCTACTTCGCCTCGCTACCTGGATTAATTGTTTACCTGGCCTCTTAATTACCTGCTTATGCTTAATTCCATCAGGTGCTTAAGATAGGAGGGGTATTGGGGACTATGCCTGACAGTTTCGTAAAATAATAAGCGTGAATTAAAGCTCCATGGTTGAATAAAAGGCTATGGTAGGCTTCACTAGACCATTTTTACATTAATCTGGCCTAAAATTACCACCTCCACCTTCACTGCTAAGATAGAGCAGAGATTAGCACTAGAATATGATGCTAGTCACGAAGAAGTGCTATGGAAACGGTACAGAGCCTTAATATTCTCTCTCTCTGCCTCTGAGCTATGTGAAATAAGCGGCAAAAGAACGAAAAATTGACCAAGTTAGACTAAAAGGAGAATAGTCACAAAGAAGTGCTGTGGAATGAATGTCGTGCCACCTTATGGTCTCTCTCTGCCACTGAGCTACGTGAAATAAGCTGCTGAAGGACGAAAATCTGGGCCAAGCTAGAATGAAAAGAGTATTGCATCTGGAAGCAAAAAGGAGTCGAGTGTAGCTGGAAATCTTTAAATTGGTTAGCTGTGTATAATAACAAAGAGGAGACTTATTTAGAACTCTTTTAGGGATAGATAGACTGTTAGATAAAGGTATTACAATTAGTTAGAAATTTAAGTGGTCAGTTAGGTTGAAATTAGGGTGGCCAGTGTGGTAGTCTGGTTTATTATATGAGTGGATGGTGACACTCTGGCCATCGTATTTATCAGAGGCAGCGTCGCAGTTATGGAGTTATTTTTTTGTACAATTTATTTCTGTATTTCTTTTTGGCATTAAGATTACATACCCTGTTTTTAAATTTCAGGTATTGACTTCAAAATCAAAACCATTGAGTTAAGAGGAAAGAAGATTAAATTGCAAATATGGTGAGTATATTTCACTGTCTGTTTTTGGGGTCAGGTTTCAGTAGTTCACCACACATGATTTCAAAACAATCAGTATTCTTTCTGGCCGATTGTAGTGTGATTTGAATGAATTTAGACCTCATTTTTTTCAGTCACTTGTTTTTGAGATCAGGCCTACCCAGGGCAAAACATATATACCTATTTTTGGGTAAAGAAGCAGCCAGGTCGCCCGCGGCAACGTTTACCAAAGTCTCTCCGACTGGCCGCATTGTTAACCAAGTATCATTCCAACTGGACGCATGAGTGTATCTTGACAGCCAGCTTTGAAATTTAAAAAAAAAATGCCTGTTAGGAACGTTTAATAAGGCCGGTTACTGGCAGACATGGGCTGAGATCTGAGGTAATTAAATACTGTATAGGATTTTCACATTACATGGACATTTACAAAAACAAGTTTATAGTGGAACAGACTCAAACTAACGTGGTCTGTGATGTGCTTGTGTCATTTCCTGGATCAAGTTATGTGAACTACACCCAATAACAGCTGTTTTTATTTTATACCATTTGTCATTAAAAGTTGTGGGTGACATTTGTACTTCATAAAGCCTAAAAACAACATGGAATGAAGTCCTAGAAAATAATGTGTTAAGGAATTTACTAGAGATGCTGCCAGAGACTGAGCATGCATGGGAAACCACAAGCAAATGAACAAAGCTGACGTGTAAGTACAGTACATACAATCCCCCGAGTTCAATATTTTTGATAGACTTCAAGTTTCAGGCATAAACATTAAATCCAGGAAACTGTTTAGTATTTTCTTAGTGAGATAGACTGTATACATCCCTACATGTCAACAGATGGGTTGGTGGAGGGTTAGTGCCCCTCCCTGTAAAACAGCTAACTCAAAGACAAACAGCCACCCCTTACTGGATTATGGCGTCTGGCTAGAGATAGATAGACTGCCACATCGCACTAAACCAGAAGCTTGCCTGTAAACACAAAACTCGAAGATAGGGAACGATACAAAGCCTTCCAAACAAAACAGATCCATGGTGTTTTGCCCTTCGTCTGCTAATTATGAACTTTGCACACCTTTGGCTGACTACAGAAGCAAGGAAATTCATGTTGATCAGTAAGTTAGACGGGTCACTCTGGTGGTGTATTTTTCCCTCATGTTCCTACCACCTTCACATGATTTTATTCCTTTCATGAGACTCCCTGAAATAATCAAGAGGTTACTGAAGGCTATATCAAACCTGGTAATGAAGTTGATGATGATGCTTTAAGTGAAGATGATGATGTTAATGATGATGATGCTGTTAGGGGAGATGATGATGAGGATGCTGTTAGGGGAGATGATGATGATGTTAATAAAGACAATGCAGTTAATAAAGATGATGCTGTTAGAGAAGATAATGATTATGATAATGATGATAAAGATGGAGTTAGTAATGCTGTCTATATTTCAGGGACACAGCAGGACAGGAGAGGTTTCACACCATCACCACATCGTACTACAGAGGCGCGATGGGCATTATGTTGGTGTACGATATAACCAATGCCAAGTCCTTTGACAACATAGCTAAATGGTTAAGAAATATTGATGAGGTAAGCAGTACAAAAGATTTCAGTATTTATTATAACTGCTGGTAGTTTGTGTTAGGGTGGTACGTGGTGGCGACCATCATCCACTTAGTGTAGTGCTGCCTACTTCTTCCTTCACCTTTATCATTCTTTTTCTGTGTCTGTCCTCCTGTCTTCCAATTTCTTACCATCATCCACTCACTTGATGTAGTGCTGCCTACTTCTTCCTTCACCTTTATCATTCTTTTTCTGTGTCTGTCCTCCTGTCTTCCAGTTTCTTACCATCATGCACTCTCTTGATTTAATACTGCCTACTTCCTTCACTTTTATCATTCCTTTTTTGTGTCTGCCCTCCTCTCTTCCTATTTCTCCCACTTTTTATTACTCTCCTTTCATTGTCTGGTGGCTTTACATTGAGTGACAAGCCTAATGGTTTCCTGTAAGCCAGGAAGCCATTTACAGTGCTGGGTGGTAACCATATAACCAACCGATATGTGTTCCCTATGTGTCAACAAGTGGGTTGGGGGAGGGTTAGTGCCCCTCCCTGTAAAATAACTAACTCAAAGACAAATGGCTACCCCTTGCAGGATTATGGCATCTCGCTATAGATAGATAGTTTGTGTTAAATGTGGGATGAGGGCAGACCAAGAAGATGGTGACGAGAGTTATGATTCGTATTTGACAACACAGCAAAATGGTTAAGAAATATTGATGAGGTAAGGAGTATATAAATCTCAGTATTTATAATAGTATGTGTAAAATGATGCACTTCTTTATGACTAGCACCCCATTCTCCCATTCTTAGTGTTAATCTATTGTTATAATTCTGCTGGAGAGATGGAGAGATGACAATTTTTGGTCAGTTTAGAATAAAAAGAGTTTGATGGAAAGCAATACAGAAGCTGATGACAGGATGAAGTTAATTGGATGATTTATGTACAGAGGAACACACACACCAGTTACATGCTGGTGTTATCAATAATTTGAGTGTGAGAACCCAACCATATGTGCCAAGTAGTCGTCAGTACAGTACATAGTGCAGTACCTTTATGTAAATGAGAAAGAGAGAGAGAATCCTACATACATTTACTTGCATCTAACATCTCTTTCCTTGCAGCATGCGAATGAAGATGTTGAGAAGATGATACTGGGCAACAAGTGTGACATGGAGGACAAACGCGTCATCCCCAAAGAGAAGGGAGAGGCTGTGAGTTATGGACTGTACTGATTTTTTCCCTTCCCCCCCCCCTCCTCTGGCAGGTATTTGTTGCTGTTGTCCCTGATTTCTGTCCTTTGGCAACTTATTTCATGTAGCTCAGTGGCAGAAAAAAGACGATACTATAGTTCTGCACCCCTTCCATAATACTTCTTTATGACCAGCATCATGTCCTAGTGTTGATCTATTGTTACACCTCATCTAGCATCATATACTAGTGTTAATCTATTGTTACATCTGAACTAGCATCATATTCTAGTGTTAATCTATTGTTACATCTGAACTAGCATCATATTCTAGTGTTAATCTATTGTTACATCTGAACCAGCATCATATACTAGTGTTGATCTATTGTTACACCTTAATCACTCATGATATAGAGGTGGCAGTTTAGGCCAAGTTAGAGGACTAGAGCAGAGAGGTATATGAGAGAGGGAGTGTAAATTGGGGAGAGGGCAGTGAACTGGCAGGGGACAGGACAACATGGAGGTGATTTATTTATGGCCACCCCTTATGGAATTAAGGTGTCTGGCTACAGTTAGACAGATATAGTAAAATAAGCAGTGATAAGAAACAGGGAGGTGAGCATGGAAGTGAAAAAGTTGTTACATGACAGTATTGTGATACCAACTCTGACATATGGAAGTGAAGCTTGGACCCTGTTGGAAGGACAGAAGTCAAGAGTGAGAGCAGTGGAAATGAGTTATTTGAGAGGAGCATGTGGAGTCACATGGAGAGACAGACTAACAAATGAGGAAGTGAAGGAGTGTTATNTGACGAGGAGAGTGTATGTGAGTGAGGTGGAGGGGGCGAGAGGGAGGGGGAGGCCGAGGATGAGATGGAGGGATGGAGTGGAGAGGTATATGAGAGAGGGGGGTGTGAGTTGGGAGCGTGGTAGTGAAATGGCAGGGGACAGAGTGACATGGAGGCGATTTGTTTGTGGCCACCCCGTGCGGGATTGGGGTGTCTGGCAATAGATAGATAGATAGAAGTATGGCATAGATAAAAAGCAGTCACCTTGAAATTGTAAAATAAATATAACAGATAAAAAGCAGTCACCTTGAAATTCTAAACCCTGTCTTTCTTCATCACTAATCGAGCACTATCATGACAGATTGGACGGGAACACAGCATCCGATTCCTTGAAACATCAGCCAAGGCCAATATCAACATCGAGCAGGCCTTCCTTGAACTGGCAGAAGCTATTCTCAACAAGACACCTGGACGCGACCCACAGGTGAGAATTAATACCTGCTGTTTTGTTGTTTATACTCAAGAAATGTGGCGAGGGTTAGTTTACAAGTGGATGTGTTGGTAAATGTTGGTGGATTGTAAGATGTTATAGTTGGTTTGTTTATAGCTAATGTTTATCCTCAAGAACTGTGGTGAGGGTGGTTAATTTACAAGTGGCAAATCTATCAGTTTCTTTCTAAACGGTTTGCACCCAGTGTCCTTGATATAGGATGAAAATGGCTCTCTCTTCCCCCCCTGAGCTGGGACATGACAGGATATTGACAGAATGAGCCCATTAGTGTGTATTTTTGGAAGCATCCAATGATAACTATAGTTTTTGTTGCATTTCAGGAACTGGATTGCGGGACCCACATTTTCACTAACAGATCCCAGTACTCTCCTTATCAGTTTCAACTACAATGCCTTTACTTCTTTAAGAGGAATTCTCTGCAGGGGATGACCATGACACAACTGCCTAAGGGTTACTTTATCCTCACGTATCTCTCACACTCTCTCAAACATTCCTCTTCCTCATCTCCCACACATATCACTCATTCTCTCAAACACCCCTCCTCCTCATCATCCACTAATATACTTCACACAGGATTGCGAGAGGCAGACCAAAAAAGACCTGGAACAAGGTAATACAGTGTGGCCTCAGGGATAAGGAAGTGAACAGGGAGGCTGGCAGCGATTGAGAAGGCGTCGAGAGCCACCATTAGATGACCATAGCCGACATATACAAGCGTGTTGAACATTTATAATGATACAGTATGATATAAACTCCTCATACCACATAAAGGTCTACTTCATCCAGCGTAATTATCCTCAGTTTAAGCTCTGATCCTAACCATTTTCATCCAGTATCACTTGCATCAAATCATTCCTCATTCTCTCCCTCACACTCATTCTTTCCCCCACACTCATTCTCTCCTCCACCACATATTTTCTCACCTCCCCACACTCATTCTCCCCCCCACCCATACAGGAAGGTCAAGATAGCACAGTGCATCCAGAGAGGAGCCGAGGTCGACCAGATAGACAGTGCTGCGCGTAGACCAACAACAACAACAACAAGAGGACGTCACCACCCAGCCACTTGCAACGGCACTACTGCAACATCGTGGAACCCCAGGATAGTGAAGAGAGCTAGTGGCATGCATTATTTGTGTCTGTTTTGTTTATCTGTCAAAAATTAGAACATATGACTCGATAAACTGTGGTGTATCATTGTTATTTTTTTTATTACTATTATTTGCAGTGTATTATTATTATCATTATTATTATTTATTTATTTATTTTTCATTCTCTAGGAAACTTTTGCGTACGCCATTTCCAACCCATGTTTACAGGATGGTTAAAAAAGCATATGATCCTTTTTTTAGCTTAATATTTTTTCATTACCTGGAAAGTTGGAGTATTTTTCAGTTTTGAGCTCCCCACCCCCCCAGAAAAACTAAGCATATGCAAACCCCAGAAATTTTGAGAATATACCAACCCCCAAAAAACTGCATATGCCAGCTTTGTACAACTGAGCATTTTGGGAAGCTGAAGCATATGTTGATTCTGAGCTCTGTATGTTATGTTTTTGAAAAATTTTGAGCACATCCCAAATTTGTGGTAGATTCATTTATCCTTGAACAGTTGAAATCTCTTAAATCCATTGATGTATTTCTGATTTTATTCTTGCTTGACCTTTTTTTCATTTATATACTTTTTCTTGCTGTCTCCAAATGGTTTTATTCAGGTTTGGAGAGGCTGTTGAACTGGAGGGGTTATATATGGCCTTTGAGGGGTTCAACACAGCCTTCGTTACCTCCTCCACTACCAGAGGACCGGGGATGGGGTGGAGGGATGGAGTGGAGAGGTATACAGGAGAGGGGGTGTGAGCTTGGAGCAGGGCAGTGAAATGGTGGGGGAGAGGGTGACATGGAGGTGATTTGTTTGAGGTTACCCCTTGCTGAATTGAGGCGTCTGACTGTAGATACATAGACAAGTTAGGCAAATTGTGGACAGCTGCGTTAGGTGACCAAGGCTGAAGCATACAAGCACATTGGAGCTCTTATAAACACTAACCTTTTCACTACCAGGGGGCTCTAGCACTCCGAATGAATTATCCGATTATGTCAGGGTGAGGCTGCGAGAGATAGACCGAAAAAGACCTGGGTTGTGGTCAAGGAGTGTGACCTCCGGGATATGGAACTGAATAGGGAGGCTGTCAGAGATCTAGCAGCAAGGAAGGCCGCCATTAGGTGACCAAGGCCGACGCATGGAAGAACACTGGAGCCTTTATAAATGATACCATATGAGCCTTTTTTTTTTTTTCCCTTTTTTTATTTTTTTGACTCGCGAATAAGGTGATGCCTGTTTGGGTTCCATATGAGGGGTGGCTGCAGTTTATTGCTTGCTTGATGCCTTAAATATTGGAACTGACCCTTACAGAAAATGGACTTGATAATTATTATTATCATCATTATCATCATTGTTATTATTATTTATTATTATTAAAACCATCTTAAGCCTGCAGTCCACTGGGTTCAAGTTTCATATAAGACTAGGGTTGCAACTACTACTACTGCTACAACAACTACTACTATTACCACTACCGGTACTACTGCAACTACCACCACCACCACCACCACCACCACCACAAGACTTCAATTAACCCCTTCAATACAAAACACCTTTCCTAACAAATAAAATCATCAAGTAGAAGCAAAAGTAAGCTAAAGAGAAATATGTCACCTGGATATGAGAGATTAATATACCTGCCTTCAAGGAGACTCAGTTGAGGAAGGAAGCAAGAAATTAAAAAAACGATAAACTTGTAATATAAAATGGGAGGTGAATTTTGGGAAGCAGGAGAAGTCAAAACAGAAAAATAGAGTGAGAATTTTCAAAAACAAGAAACGAGCGATGTAGATGGGGGAAGAAACTTTGAAAACTGAAAAATAATCATATATAATGAAGAAGAATTTTGGAAAACATGAAGGAATAATTTTGGAAGCAGAAATAGTCATACAGAAGGGAGGAGAGTATAAAAAAAAATAAAAAAAGATAAAAAAAAAACGAAACTAGTAATGTAGATGGACGAATAATTTTTTGAAAGCAGAGGACACTAGTAATATTTTTGTGTTTGTGTTATGTACCCTACTCTAAGGCTTGACGCTACACCAATTTCTTATACTGCACTCAGGGGACGATTTGTGGGTCATTGAGAGTCGTTAGGGAGGTTGTTTGGACGCCGCTGATGTACACTTTGATTTATTCTTGCGGTTGGAGAGGGATGCCTTCATGTGGTAGCACTGATATAACCCAGTTGCCGCCCTGCCTGGTTATATGAACATCCCTCAGCTTATTCCCCATACCCTGAAGGAGGCTGGTTGACTGTAGGATGACATGGAGGATGGTGGACTGCAGGATGAGATGGAGGAGGATGGTGGACTGCAGGATGAGATGGAGGAGGATGGTGGACTGTAGGATGGCATGTAAGGAGGATGGTGGTGCAAAGGAGGAGGACAACTTCAGCCTGCAGTCCACTGGATCCACATTCAGACAAGACCACACCTATGCCATACTGTATAAAGGAAAGCCATCTTGTGGAGGGGACATACAAGACCTACAGTATACATATGTAAACCCTCTAGTTTGAAAAGTCTAGCATGAATAAGATCAAGAAATGGCATGAAGAAATTAGCTGAGAAGAAACAAGGGCCTACATGGGTCCACTTTGACACGAGATGATTTCCCGAGTTAAAGCATCGAGAGGTTGCAGGAATAAAATGATGAAATACAGCAGTGTAGATGAAGGATATACTTCTTTTGGGGCGCAATATTTCGATTTTATTTCTTTGTGAGCGCAACATTTTGTATCATTATTATTTTTTGTGTATCGTTTCATCATTTTGTGTATCATCATTATTATTATTATTATTATATTTTATTATTATGCAAGTTATGATGTGTTTGTCAGTGCTGTGTGTGTGTAATGCTTTGTGATTAGCTTCTCGAATCTGGATTATCACTTTTTCTTCTTCTTGGTACCAGACTGTCTTATTCAGCTTAGGGTAGACTTTTGGGGGGCTGTAGATAGTAGATACTATCTCGGTAGTAGTAGTCGTAATCCCAGGCTCATCTGAATGTGAACCCAGTGGACTGCAGGCTGAAGTTGCCCCTTTCCTGCAGTCCATCATCCTCTGGGGGGATTGGGAGGGGACTGAGGGATGTTTCCATGAACCAGGCAGCTCCACCACCCACATCAGTGCCACCACATGACGTCATCCCTCATCAGAGCCACGGAATAAACCCCTTTAATGCAAGAGTCCATCCCAAGCTGAA
Organism: Birgus latro; assembly: GCA_018397915.1. Lineage (NCBI taxonomy): Eukaryota > Metazoa > Arthropoda > Malacostraca > Decapoda > Coenobitidae > Birgus > Birgus latro. The sequence continues at coordinate 15,249 of JAGKTI010013300.1, forward strand.
TAAAAGTGAAGAAGCGGCAAGAAGTGGAAAATAAAAAAAAATGTCTGCCAAATTCGAGGGGTTAAAATTGACGGAAAACATGACTTGAAGGTGCAATGGGAATACTGTAATTATTTCACAATTTATTAATACTGTGCACTATAGCCTTACAGTTCCTTCTTTGGTAATCTGTAATCCCCGGATCTGGAGGATGTCATGATTTTATTTTTGCTCTCTGGGTGATTTTATGCCGCACAGGAGGGACAAAAAATAATAAAATGGAGGGTTTAGATATGGCCTTTTCTCACTCATAAACACAGCCACTTGAGCAAAGATTTCCACCTTCATTTTTAAGACATATCCAAGGTGCATAAAGAGGCTGCAGTGTTCGGCATATATGGCAGAGAGAGACTGACGTTATTCTTTGATCTGATTAAAATTTTCAGTCACATCTTGCAGTAAGACGGGAAGTTTTTAATTTAACCAATATGTTAATTGTGATGGTTATATACTTGCTTAGTGTCCCTGGTTTTTCAGGAGTGTAGTAACATTTTCCGACATAAGCCAAAGAGAATGCAGAGTGGGTAATTCACAGCTAAAATACTAGCATGTGAAGGACAATGGTGGTGTCGTAATTATCAACAGAGCCAGAAACCACAAAAATAATACACACACTACCCTGGCATTCCCAAACGATTGCCAGAAATGTGTTTAAACAGGAATGAAAGTCCAGCCTGATGCCAGAGGACAGGGTGATGTGGAAGGAATTTCTCTCTGGCCACTCCCTGTAGAATTAAGACATCTGGCTATAGACAGGTAAAATATAGAGTGATAATCCCCTCACAGGTGCCTCCTAAGCTGTATAAAGTCATCTGGTGGGAGCAAGAATGAAGTATCAAAGACATCCTCGGACTAATAGGTTTAAAAAAAACTTCTGGGTGTAAGTGGCTGAATGTGTGTGTGTGTGTGTGTGTGTGTGTGTGTGTGAGAATGTGTACATGTAAGAGTGTGGCACAGTGTCATGCACAAAAATACTGCATGGTCAAGACAGTTTAGGAGGAAGCACATAAGTCTGTATTATCTCTGGCATACGAGTTTTATAGCATTTCTCCAACAGCATTTATTTTGTTTATTTCACGTTAATATCCATCTTTCCCCCTCTTACATTCTTGTTGCTCCAGACTTATCAGAGTGTGAACCCAGTGGACTGCAGGCTGAAGCTGTCCTCCTGTAGTCCACCATCCTCTTTGGGGGATAGGGAGGGGAGTGAAAGATGTCAGTATGATTTGCCTGTACTGTAACCTGGCAGTGGAGCTAGCCATTTATATCAGTGCCACCACATGAAGGCATCCCTCTCCACACCAATCCATATAAAGTAACACACACTAACCTTTAGGAAAATATTAACAACAAAATATCAAGGTGTATGAGAGAGGAGGTGTAAGTTAGGGGGAGGGCAGTGAAATGACAGGGGACAAGGAGACATGGAATTGGTCTGTGGCCACCCTTTATGGAATTCAGGTGTTTGGCTATAGATGGATGTGCAAAATAGATCCCCAAGGAGGAGATGGTGTAAGATCTCGTACGCCAGTGAGAATATGCCGAATGTGCCAGTCAAGGTAATACCACTACATGCTTGCAATGTGATAACCAAATTTAGTTTTACGAGAGGAGGTCAGACTGGGTGGAAAATGGTAAATGAAGACGTGTTACTATTTCTTCTACCTGCTTTTATATGCAAAGAAGTAATGTCAGATTCTATTTATTGTTCTCTGTGGTATGTAACATGGTGACTACTGATTGTGTTCACTTGTAAGTTATGAACAGGGCTGGATGTATAGGGTTGTGACTAGCCATTTGGACTAGTTAATAATGAAGCGTACTAGACCATGAAAAACAAACAGGGTCCTAAATAAATTGCATCTTGACTAGCCAGTTGGACTAGTTATAGTGAAAACAACTAGCCTAGGAGTGAAAACTAGCCCTATGTTTTTATTACTAGCCCATGGATGGAGACTAGCCCTATATTTTCTCTCACCAGAAAATGTGTAAAAACTTGCTTTAAGTATACCAGACGCTGAAGCATAAACTGTACCATATTGTGATGTTCTTGATGCCTATGTTTACTTATACTCCTTTGAACACAATAAACATTTAGATGATTCTCAAACGTTAGCTTTCCTTTACAATTATCTAAACATTACTTGGCAATATGAAAAGCAGACATGACAAAACCATTATCATTTTTATTATTATTATTATTACTACTACTACTGTACTATTATTATTATTTATTGTTATTATTATTTTTACTACTACTATTATCATTCTTATCATTATTATTATCATTATTACTCCTCCATACCTAAGAGTTGGGTGAGATGCAGCCAGAATGAAGGATAAGGAAAACAGATTGGACAGAGAAAGTATGATGAATCAAACTATCATTATACTCAATTTTTTTCCAGCTGATGATCCACTTTCGTGAATGTGGCACCTGCGCACTCCTGCCACGTGATTGGTTGGTTTTAGTTTCATACCGGAAGTGTCATATTTACAAAAAAAACAATTGTACCTTATATACCAATTCTCATAAATGCTGTTTTGCATTGTCACTGCACTATACAAACAGACATGAAACGAGTACACATCTGTGCTTCACCCAAACAGACAATGAACTTGAAGTTGAATTTGAATTGAAACATTTATTGTTATAAAAGGTACAGAGTTGTTGCATCTCTAATAAGTAAATAAATAAATATATACTTACTTATATAATTATATACTTAAGGATAATATGGACGAAGGTATCGAAGGAATGGAGTTTTTTTTTTTTTTTAATGCATGGAAGAAGGAACCAAAGGCCACGGGCCTGCATACTGTTCCTTCCAAGAAAAAGCAAAAACAGTACAAAAGAGAGCCAAATTCAAGATCCGTTCAATTCGAGATGCCTGGACACACTGCGTTTGAAAGACTGGAGATCATAGGAAGTAGGAAATACAGACAGGAAGACAGTTCCAGAGTTGAGTAGGTGTGATCCATAAAAATTTCTGACATCTTGCGAGACGAGACAACTTGTTTTTCCCGCCTGGCCGTCTCTCGTGTCCCCCCCTCCTCTGCAGTGACTATTCCATTCACCTCTCCACTTCCACTACTTTACCACTGACAAAACTGCTATTTTACTTAGAATGGTACTACTGTCTATTAGGTAACAAGTGTCTAAATATTAAGATACCTTTTATTTACACTTAACCAACCAAATGAGTTTTTTTTTTTTCTTTTAAATATAGGGAGACGCAAAAACTCTGAGCCTTTTACAGTAATAAATATTTCAATTCAAATTCAACTTCCTCAAATTCATTGTCTGTTTGGGTGAAGCACAGATACATACTCATTTCATATCTGTTTAGTGCAATGACAATGTAAATATGATACTTCAGGTATGAAACTGAAACCAACCAATCACGCAGCAGGAGTGTGCAGGTGCCACATTCACTAAAGTTGATCATCAGCTGGGAAAAAATCGAGTATAGCATGCCTGGTAAAGTGGGCCACACACTCACTCACACAAATCATACAAGCCCTTGGAATCCTGACTCCCCTTCACAAGCATTATCAACTGCACATCCTGGAGCATTTTCCTTCGCTTATAATTATTCTCTCACTTACAGTTATCCACTGCAGTAAATGGAATTATTATTATTATTATTATTCATTTTTCGTTCATTCTTTTGGCATCATTTTTTTCATCTTTTTAGACTTTTCCTTTCCTTAATTTCTTTCATTTTCTTGGCATCACTGCTATTATTATTTTTTCTTTATTTTTCTTTCATTTTGGACTCACTGCCTTTTTTCTCTCTCTTTTTTCCACTGAGCAGATGGTACAGTACTAACCCCTTCAGTCCCAGGATCCCTTTTCACATTATTCTTGCCATCTAAATATTTTACTTGGCTTCAAATATTTCTTACTGGATGGAGGAAGAGTTAGAGCCAGAGCTTGTATCGTTGTTGGGTAAGTAGGGTCCCCAACACCTCTTCCTTTATGATTTATTTTTGGGTATGTCTGACCAATAGCCTTGTGTATGTTATTTATGCAGAGTATGGCAACATTAGAAGGATTTATATAACACAGATGAGGGCAGCACAATAAGCTGCTTTGGAAAAGGTGTTAGGGAACTACATCAGAAGGATATATATAACTTGGAGAGGACAGTAAGGTGTAAAAGCAAAATAAATTGCTTGGGAAAAGGTGTTAGGGGGTTACATCAGAAGGTTCTATATAACCAGGCGAGGACAGAAAGGTGTAATAAGCAAATACAGTAAGACCTCACTATAACGGACTAATTGGGGCTCAGGCCAGTCCGAAATATGCGATTTTCCGATAAAAGCGACATCCGGACTTACCCCTGCTAATCCGGACTTTTTCCGATATATCAGACATTAGTCCAGATTTTTTCGGTAGTTTTCACCACCATTGCAGTATTGTACTGTGTTTTACCTTCACTACATTAATCAAATGGTATAATACTACTGTATTGTGCACTGAAAAACATGTCTTTTACTTGTCTTATTGTGGTGAACATAGCTGAAGTTGTCAGGCAGTCCGGACTGATTCTGGCTATATCGGACTTTTTCCGATATATAGGAGTTTAGTCTGGTAGCTCCTCGAGTCCGATAAAAGTGAATTCCGGTCTACTGAAGTCCGTTATATCCAGGTTTTACTGTACAGTAAATTGCTTGGGAAAAGGTGTTAGGGGGTTACAAGGATTTATATAACTAGGAGAGGCCAGTGGGGTGGAAATGGAAAAAAATAAATTGCTTAGGAAAAGGTGTTAAGGCGCTACATGGATTTATATAACCAGGCGAGGCCAATGGGGTGGAAGAAAAATAAATTTCTTAGGAAAAGATGTTAGGGAGCTACAAGGATCTACTGTATATAACCAGGAATGGACAGTTAAGGTGTAATAAAAATAAATCACTTGGGAAAAGGTGTTAGGGAGCTTCCTTGACTGATGAGGATACATGTCCCTGAGTTGATGTGCTTAACACTGCAATATTGATCTGAATGGCTGGCCTTGTAGAGTTCTCCTAATTTGCTTCCTATAACTGTGTAACATTTGGAGTCTATACTTAATACACTTATACATGAGTGACTGATTACTGACTTCGGAAAATGACTGACGATATACACACACCGGTAACTGTTGGGTGGGGGACAGAGAGAGGTCAGAGCTGAGTTTTTTATTTTGTCTAATGTTTTGCACTACACAGGACCAAAGAGACACCGATCAGAGCTTGAGTATTTTATTTTCTCTAAGGTTTTGGACGACACTGAGCAAGGTTGAAGAAGAAGAGAGTTTCAAGTGTGAATGTCGAGGGTACGGTTCTGAGAGGCAGACCTAAGAAGACCTGGGACTTAATAGGAAGGCTGCCAGAGATCAAGCAGCATGGACAGCTGCCATTAGGTGACCAAGGCTGAGACATACAAGCACACTGGTGCCTTTATAAACGAAACGAACTCTCTGAAGATAGGTTCCGCATAGCCCAGAATGTTACAGAATATAGAGACTTCCCAACCTGTCTCTCTCACCCACCCAATATCTCCACTTGTAATGGATCATCTACACCAGTAATTGTTTTGAATATATATGTCTGTTTTGAATATATACTAGTCTGTTTTGAACCTGTTTGTCTCTCTCATTTTGAAATTTCAGAATCTGGCATTTGCTGGAAGACTAGGAAGGGAAACCTGACTAAATCTGAATGCTGAAATGAGTGAAATGTAGCGATGAACAAGTGTGGTTTATTTTTTGGTTAAACGTAAAGTATCTGGATAAATAAGTGTTTCGGGACGATGCACAAATGAGGTGATTTACGGCTGACTGTGAGTTAAAAAGTGCTACCGGTATATCAACATCGAATTAAAAAATGCTATAAAAATGCCTCCAATTCTCAACCACTCTAAAGCTACAGTCCCTTATGATCTAATGGATGCACACTTCTGTATATTTTCCCATAAGATCATCAGCAATTCTAGCTCCATATGGGTGATGTATCAAGCACTATTTTTCCCATAACACCATGAGTAATTGTATCTCTGTAAGGGTAAATTATCAAGCACTGTTTTTCCCATAAGAGTATCCGTAATTCTCTCCATAAGGGTGACATACGAATCATACCACTGTTACCATCAAGTCATTAGTTAACTGTAGGGCTTCAGTTCTTTATTTTCTCTGATGTTTTGAGTTACACAGGACCCAATGTCAGAGTCTGAACAAAAAGAAAGTTCAAATGAGAAGAAAGTGTGAAGAAGAAGAGAGTTTAAACAGGAGGAGAGTCTGAACAAAAAGAGAGTTTGAACAAGAAGAGAGTTTGAATGGAAAGAGAGTTTGAACAAGATGAGTGTTTGAACAAGAAGAGAGAGTGAACTAGAAGAGAGTTTGAACAAGAAGAAAGTTTGAACAAGAAGAGAGTTTGAACAAGAAGAAAGTTTGAACAGGAAGAGAGTTTGAACAAGAGGAGAGTTTGAACAAGAGGAGAGTCTGAACAAGAAGAGAGTCTGAACAAGAGGAGAGTCTGAACAAGAAGAAAGTTTGAACAAGAGGAGAGTTTGAAGGAGAGAATTTGAACGAGAAGAGAGTCTGAACTTCTTCCTCTCTGACGATGGGTTCTGTGTACCATGAAACTGATAAAATACAAGAATTCAAATTCTAACTGTCTCTCTTTAGTCAGACAGCCCCAGAATCACCCCGTTAAGTGCATCATGGCTCGGGATTTTCTCTCAGCAACACATAGGCAGTATATACGAGGGATGTCAAAGCCTTGCGGACCTAGAGCCACACACACAATGCTTCTGGGTATATTTCATAGCCATACTGATAGCCCATAATCAACCCCTTCACTACTACCTATTTCTCCCTTTATTCTTGCTGTTTCAGATCACTTTATTGGGCTTAAGGGTGACTGTTTGAACCGGGGAGTAAAGTAAAGCTCCTGAGATCCCCTTTACTAGTACAGGTTCATCTTAGGTTCAATAAAATCATCTATGGCAAGGAATATACTGGACTCTTGAGGGGTTAATGTTTTTGTATTGCTGTATATTGGGCCAATACGAATCTAAATCTGATATCGTTACGCACATTACTATTACAATTATTACTGGTATTTTTATTACTGAATATATTTATTATTATTATTATTATTATTACTATTATTATTTGTATTATTATTACTATTATTATTATTATTACTATTATTATTATTATTACTATCATTACTTGTATTTGTATTTTTATTATTATTATTATTATTATTCATTTACCATGGAAAATATAAGATGCAAGCTTTATTCCCCACCCAAATGACTTTATTCCAATATTTCTTTTCCCTGTACATAATCATTTAAAAAAATAAGATGGAAACTTTACTGTGCACCCAAAATCATTCCCATATACTGCAATTATTTTTTCAATAGTATTGTAAACCCAAATTATTTCATTGCAACTTTTTTTGTATTCATAGAGGGCCTTTCAAAAATTTATATCCATGCACGTTTTTTTCCTTCTCAGTAACCTTTAAAAAATTATGATGAAGACTTGAATGTACACCCAAATTTATTATATTGCAACCTGTTTTGTATATATAATAAACCATAGTGCTGAGACTGCTATATCATTCCTTCCAAATTTTCCTGTCTACCTCCAGCCAGATGCCATAATCGGGTAAGGGGTGGCAGTTTGTCTTAGGTTAGCTGATTTACGGGGAGGGGCACTAACCCTCCGACAACCCACTTGCTGACATGTAGGGAGCACGTATGGGTTGGTTATATGGTTACCACCCAGCGTTGTTAATGGTTTTCTGGCTTACAGGATACCATTAGGCTTGTGACTCATTGTAAAGCCATCTGAAAAGGAAAGAAGAGTAATAAAAAGTGACAGGAAAGATGGGAGAAATAGGAAGAGAGGAGGGCAGACACAGAAAAAGAATGATAAAAGTGAAGGAAGAAGTAGGCAGCACTACATCAAGTGAGTGGATGATGGTGAGAAA
>JAGKTI010013301.1:0-17578 GCA_018397915.1 Birgus latro
TGATTTCTCTCAACAGCTTTTCATGCTTCCCGTGTTTTTGCTCTAATCTCCTAATGATGCCTGTTTTTATCGGCTTCTTATTCCACTTTCAGCAACTTGCGACTCTCTCTGTGTATGGCAGTTTTTTTCCTCTTTTCCATTTTCTTCTACTTCTCCATATCCTTCTCCCTCGTCATCACCTGGACCGATGCGAAGATTAATGGGTGTGTCAGGTAGGCCAGCACAAGGAGATACCTGGCTCATTTGTTTAATAGTTTTGTAAATTCTTGCTCCAGATGTTTTCGATTCAGCATGGTCGGGATCAGTAACATTGTCGTTTGTTTGGTTGTGCCGACAGCTGGTCGATGTACAAGTGCAGACAGGTGAGCTAAACACACTCCTACTCGTTTTGGTTGAATCCATATCATATTGTTAACTGATCGGCATAAATGCAAACTCATATACCGGGTAATAAAAAAAAAAAGACCTATTCAAGAGAAATTGATTTCACTACGTCAGGATAGCCAAATACAGCCAACCATACAGTAAAGGTGTGTTATTACCTTCATTTGGCCAGCCGCTGTGCCTCGGTATCATTGGTTGCTATGTAGTCTTCTTTCGGAGATATTTCTGTATAGTAAATGTGCATGATACATGATTATGATCACCGTGCAGCAGAACAGTTTAATATTTAACTAACAGACATAACCCAATAGCTGTGTGACGTATTCTTACCAAAATATACGGCAAAACACAGCCAAAACTAACTGTCGAGTCTGCAGCATCCGTCAGAGATTTGAGTTTAGTATGAAATAGAGCCTCCATTTTTTTTTTTTTTTATGCAGGGAGAAGGAAACAAAGGTCAGGAGCCCGCAACCCGTTCCTTCCAAGAATAAAAAATAAAAACATTACGAAAGAGAGCCAAATTCAAGATCCGTTCATTTCGAGATGCCTGGACACACTGCGTTTGAAAGACTGGAGATCATAGGAAGTAGGAAATTCAGACAGAGGGAGACAGTTCCAGAGCTGACGTGTTGCATAAATGAAAGTCTGGGAGTAACGGTTATCTCTTGCATTAGAGAGTTGTACAGAAAAGGGATACGAGTTTGTTGCTAGACAGGTGCTACACGCCCATCATAGAGGTGGAGGGATGCAATTGGACAGTTCAGAGGAACAGTGGCCATTGAAGCAGCGATAGAAAAGAGATCAAGAGGCAACAGTGTGGCGAAGAGACGGAGGTTGAAGGCGGTCAGTAAGAGGAGAGAGTTGATGAGGCGAAAAGCCTTGGACTCCACCGTTTTGAGAAGAGCTGTATGTGGGGGGCGAATAAAACCCGTGTATAAAGTCAACAACGGTGCAGGGGTAAAGAGGGCACGGAGTCGGCTTAGCACACCTTATCTCTTGGAAGCAGATTTTACAAGAGATGTAATATGATCTTTCCAAGATAAGTCCCGAGAGAATGAAATCCCAGGTAGGTTTAAAGATGATGCAGGATTAAGCTGGATATTAGTAAACATTAGTGGGTACTCCTGTGGAAGATTTTGTCGAGTTGATATGTGTAAGAACTGAGTCTTTGATGCATTCAAAACAATAAGATTATTTTTACCCCAGTCAGAGATACGAGCCAAGTCAGACATTAGATGTGCCATAGCCTCATCCCTTGTTTGTTGAAGTAACTGCTGAGATGGACGTTGCGAGAACCGAATGGAAAGGTGAAGGGTGGAATCATCAGCGTATGAGTGGATAGGGTTAGATGTACAGCTTAGAAGGTCATTAATGAATAAAAGGAAGAGTTTTGGTGATAAGACAAAGTCCTGAGGAACACCACTGTTGATAGATGTAGGAGAAGAACGATGGCCGTCTACAACAGCGGCTATAGAACGACCAGAAAGGGAGCTAGAGATGAAGGCACGGATGGAAGGATAGAAATCGCAGGAGGGCAGTTTGGAAATTAAAGATTTATGCCAGACTCGATCGAAAGCCTTTGAGATGTCAAGTGCAATGGCAAAGCTTTCGCCAAAGTCCCGAAAGGAGGATGACCAGGAATCTGAAAGGTAGGTAAGAAGATCGCCAGTGGAGCATCCCTGACGGAACCCATACTGACGATCAGAAAGAAGGTTGTGACAGGAAAGATGCTTTAAGATTTTTCTGTTAAGAATTGACTCGAACACTTTTGTAACACAGGATGTTAAAGCAATTGGACAATAGTTAGAGGATTGGGAATGGTCACCTTTCTTTGGGACTGGCTGAATGAGAGCAAACTTCTAGCAAGAGGGAAAGGTACAAGTTGATAGACGAAAGCGAAAGAGTTTACCTAGGCAGGGTGTAAGCACAGAAGCACAGTTCTTGAGGACAACAGGAGGGACCCCATCAGGCCCATATGCCTTGATGCCTTCAGCTGATGTATTTTCTGCCAGTGATGGCAGAAAATACATCAGCTGAAGAAATTTTAATGTTAGCTATGAGGAAGTCAGAGGGGGGAAGTGGTGGAGGAACAGCACCGGAATCGTCTAGGGTAGAATTGGAGGAGAAAGTCTGAGTGAAGAGATCTGCTTTATCAGTATAAAAAAACAGCTACAGAGCCATCAGGTTAGAAAAGAGGAGGGAAGGATGATGAAGTAAAGTTGTTAGAAAGGTTTTTGGCAAGGTGCCAGAAGGAGCGAGAAGAATTCGAGTTGGAGAGTTGAGAGCATTTAGCACGGATGAAATTATTTTTAGCAGAGCGAAGAACAGACTTAGCACGATTCTAGGCAGAAAAATAAAAAAGTTGTGATTCAGGGGTGGGTTGGCTCTGGTACCCTTCATAGGCCCTCTCCTTGTTGTGGACAGCATTAGAACAAGCGTAATTAAATCAAGGATTTCTTGCATTAGTCAAAGGATATGAGAAAGGAATGTATGCTTCCATGCCCGAGAGAATAACCTCCGTAATGCGCAAGGCACACTCAGATGGCTCCCGGCCGTGGAAGCAATAATCATTCCATGGATAATCAAAGAAGCACTGCCTGAGGGCCTCCCAATCTGCAGCTCTAAAGTGCCACAGTCGGAGTTTCTTTGGAGGGTCCCCAGGCCGTACCGGAGAGATTGGACAGGTTAAGATAGTAAGGTTGTGATCAGAGGAGCCCAAAGGAGAGAAAAGATTAACAGTGTAAGCAGAAGGATTAGTTGTAAGGAAGAGGTCAAGTATGTTGGAGCTCTCTCCAATGCAATCAGGGATACGGGTAGGGTGCTGTACAAGGTGGACTAGGTCATTAAGGATAGAGAAGATGTAGGCTTGTTCACCAGGTGGATCAGTGAAAGGAGAGGAGAGCCAAAGGTTGTGGTGAACATTGAAATCTCCTAGAATGGAGATTACAGAGAAAGGAGAAGTGGACAGGATGTGTTCCATCGTAGAAGTAAGATGGTCCAAGAATTTTTGATAGTCATTAGAATTAGGGGATAAGTAAACAGCACAAATATATTTGGTCAGAGAATGACAGGAAAGCTGAAGCCAGAGAGTAGAGAATTCAGAAGAATCAAGTTCAGGAACACGAGAGCAAGATAAGTCGTTGCGTACATATACACAACAGCCACCTTTGGCTTTGAAATGAAAATAGAGAAAGTAGGAGGATACAGAAAATCGTTTGCTATCAGTTGCCTCAGACAGCTGAGTCTCTGTTAGGAAGAGAAGGTGCGGTTTAGAGGAGGAGGAGAGGTGGTGCTCAACAGAGGGAAAGTTTGAGGAAAGCCCGCGAATGTTGCCGAAATGAAGTGAGTCAGACAGTGGTTCCAGGCAGCTCGTTGAGTCGACATCGAGGAAGAGGGGCAGGTGGTGGGGGCATTTATGTTCGTTTCCCCACCCCTAGGGACTCAGAGGCTTTGTTATTAGACGCCATTCTTTTATAATTTTGAAAAGGGAGTGTAGTGTGTAATGTGCGTGTTGTTTGGTGTTGATAGAGAAACTTGTATTGGAGAGCATGCTGGCCTACTCTCTGTGTTACTGAAAAATTTCAGCAAAGGGGGATGGTCAGGAACTAGTCCCGAGGGCTGATGAAACGGGAGCTCCAGCTCTCCTTTTCATCAGCTTTCCATCTGCCTTGGGAGTACTTCCCTGCTCGACTGGTGCTGCAGTGAAATAGTTCCTTCATAGTCATGTTTGTTCTTTTTCTATCAAATATATTATTGAAGTACGGCACTGTTTTTATTAGTGACAGAGCAAGTGTTTCTTTCAGTAAATATCAGGTGCCTTCCTTGGACACACATACAGCTTTACTACGGGAGAGCAGCGAGCTTTGGGGAGTCGAATACGAAAGGATTAATATATTATTCTTTCAATTCACTCACATTAAACACCTTTCAATTCACTCACATTAAACACAAGTTATGAAGTTACGAAATGGAAACTTACTCTATTCAAAGCTGCCAAACACCGTGCCCTGATAATAAAAACATTCCTCTTACGTGGTATCCCTCACACCTTTACCCTCATCCCCTACGTTTCCCCCAACGGATACAGTAAATACCACACGAACACTTTCCTCTTAGCAACCCTCACACAAGCACTGTTCTGTAGTCTATTCCCAAGCCATGTCCGACAATGATAATGACAGTGTAAAGAAATTCTGCTGTTCCCATACCATCTTGCCCGACACCGCCATTACCCCTCTCCACCCTATCCTATCCATTCATACTCAGGTACCCTAGAATACCTCACCTGTCAGCTTTACCGCAAACCACCCCAGCTAACACCTTCATTAGACCACTTCAGTTCATCCAACCCAATCATACTCTATTCTCCCTCACTTATTAAGCACCCCCTATACAATCCTCACGAGCTTCACGAAACTACTCCATCCTATTCAACCCTTTCATACTCTAATCTACCTTACTTATCAGGTTCACCCCATAACACTCCAACTAACCCCATCAGTACCCCACTCTAACCCATCAAATCTCTTCATATGTATGTACCCTACCTAACCTATTAGTTTTACTCCAAACCACTCCAGCTAACTCAGTGTTACTCTGCTTCAACTTATGTAACCCTGTCATACTTCACCTTACTTCACCTGTTAATGTTAACCGATGCCACACCGACTAAACTCACTATTAATCCACTCCCTCTCATAAATCACTGTCATACTGTACCCTTCATCAGTAATCGGTTTTACCTCATTTCACTCCACTTAATCTCGCTATTACCTCTCTAGGCAATCCAGCCTCTTTATACACAGCACTCTACATCACCTGTCAAGTTTACACCAACCATCCCACTTCACCCTCATTCATCTCTGTTATACGCTGCCTGTCTCTCCCGTCTATTTACTCCACACTACGCCAACCAACCCCGCCATTATTGCACTCCATCCCATCAAATCCTCTCATACTCTATCCTGCCCCATCAGTCAATTTTACACCACACCTGCCCACCCAACCAACGCCATTATCCCTCAACATCCGATCTAACTCCAATATTAAGTACCATTCCTCACCTGTTAGTTTTACCTCAAACTTTCTCAACCAACCCCATAGTCATCTACCCTTCCTCACCTGTCAGCCTTACCCCATACCATCTCAGTCAACACCACAGTCAGGTACTCTTCCTCTCCTCTTAGTGTTACCCCATACCATCCTAATCAACCTCACTGTTACCTTGTCATTTTCTACCCTACCTCATCTTTCAGTTTACCTCAGTCCACCCCAACTAACCTCGCACCACCTTCAGCCTATCCTTCCCCGTGATATTATACCATACCTCCCCTGTCAGTTTTATCACATACCACCCCACCCAACTCCGTCTTTATCCCACTCCACCCCGTCCATCCCTTCATAATAAAGTGCCCTACCTTACCTGTTCATTTTAACTCCATATCACCCCAGTAACCCTCGCCGGCACGCCCTTACCTTTCTCCTTCACATCCAACTCCTTCATGCTGAGGTACCCTACTTCACCTGTTAATTTTACCCCAAATTACCCCAACTAATCCCACCCTTAACCTACTTCACCCTATCCAGCGCTGTCATACCCTACCCTATCTCTCTAGCTTTACTCCAAGCCACCCCAACCAACCCCAATATTATCCCATTCCACCCCATCCAATCCCTTTATACTCAGCTACCCTACGTGACCTAAAAGACTTCTCCAGTTAATCCCTCCTTTGCTTCACTCTATCCCATCCAGTCCTTTCATACTCTACCATACCTCTCCTAACAATTGTATCCTATATTACCCCAAAAAACCGCCATTACCTCTCGCTTCCCCTTGTAAGCCCTTCATGTTCCCAAACCCTGCCTCAAGTGTTGGTTTTGCTCCTCACCACCCCAACCAACCTTGCCAGTAACCCATTCATCCCTGTTTAGCCATCCAACCCTTTCATATTCAGGAACCCTACCTCACCCTTCAGTTTTACCCATTACCACTCCAACTAACCCTACCATTGCCCCACTTCACCCCATCCAGCCCTGTCATACTCAGCCCAATCTCAGCTGTCACTTTTACCTCATACCACCACAAACAACACCGGCCAGTATCCCATACCACCCCATACAGCTATATAATACTCTGGTACCTTATCTCATGCTATTATTACCTCAAACAGCCCAAATTAACCCCCGCCATTACCCCGCTTCAGCCTATCAAACCCTATCATACCCTACCCTACACATGCCATCCACGCCAGCCTCCTCACCATTAACCTGATCCATCTCATGAAACCCTGTCATCATGTACCCTAATCTTCCCATCGGTTTTTACCCTATTCCACCCCACCCAGCCTCGGCGTTCTCCCATTCCACCACGTCCACTCCCTATAGCATTATGTACCCTACCCCATTTGTCAGTATTACCCCAGCCACCCAAACTAAACCCCCTCATTACTTCACTTCACCCCATCCAACCCTGTCATACACTGCCCTAACGCCTACCACACTTGTCAATATAAATAACCCACACCACCGCAGACAACCCTACCATCTACCAACTCTGACCCATCCAACCCAGTCATAATCTACCCTACCTCATGGATCAGTAAATCTCACGCCATCCCAGAACAAGCCCATCACTAACCCACTCCAATCCATCCAACCCAGTCATAATCTACCGTACCTCACCTACAAGTTTTATACCATATACCATCACCACACAACCCTGCCCTCACCCTGTTAATCCCATCCAGCCACTTCTCACTCTTGTACCCTACCTCATCTGTCATTTTTACCTCATACTACTGTGCCAGCCCAACTAACCCTGCCATTACCTACCTACCTGCTTTATCCCTTTCACACTCTATCCTGTTTCACCTGTAAATTTTGCTCCACAGCCAACATCGGCATTATTGCACTCCATTCCATCCAACCCCGTAAATTTTACCTCAGACCTCCCCAGCTAACCCCGCCACCACGCTACCTCACGCCATCCAGCCCTACCCTTCCTTACCTATCAGTTTTACCACACACCACTCCAGCCAACCCCTCCATTATCCTACTCCACCTAATCCAATCCCGTAATACTCAGTTACCCAACCTAACCTATCAGTTTTACCCCAAAACACCCCAAACAGCCCTGCCATTATCCCATTCCACCCCATGCAACCTCTTATACACAAAGTTTAATATGCTAGATGAGCAACCTAGTCCAGGGGCCTCTACTCTCCTAAGTGATGGGCAGTGGATAAAAACGCAACTGTTATTAGAAATAATAACAATCATCGTTCTCAAGAATAGGCCAATAATACTTTTAAGATGTAAGGAAAGAGTAAAGCATAATTCAAAATAATTTTAGTTATCCACTACTACTACCATTCTCTAAATGTTTGAAGCAAAGAAAATGTGAATTTAAGGTTAAATATTGTTTTTTGACTACCTGTGTATGTGACTCTGTATATGTATGTATTTAGGGAGTGTATGTAAGTATATGTCTCCCTGTTTATGAATATATGAATATATCATATATATGTGCATGTTGCATATGTAATGTATGCACGCCTACACACATACCCATATCTTCATACATGCGTATCCTGTACATGCAGTATGTCTATGGCTACATGTGCGTGAATATATACTGTACATATACTGTATTCGTAGATATATACGTATAAGTATGTGTGATATGTGCCTCGCTTTGCGTACGTATGTACATACGTGTGTATCCATGTATCACTTTGCTCATCACAAAACATGTAATGATAATTACTGTAACAACTTTTTACCATGTATGTGCCATTGTATGTCTTTGTTCATTACTATGCTTGTAATGATAATTACTTCCAAACCTTCTATGCCCTAAGGCATTGCAGGAGCAACAGAAGGAGTTACAACCGAGGATGCAAGGACAGGTAGACGCTTTCATGGGAGAAATGAAGGAAGAACAACAACAGTTGAAGGGGGATGTACATGCTGAGCTAAGGCAGCAGAAGTATAAAGGAAGCGATAATGTGACGGAGTGCAAACAGCACATAGACGACCAGTTGAAGATTAGTGAGGGAATAATGATGGAGTGCAGACAGTATGTAGATGACCAACTGAATTCAGCATAGTCGAGCATGTGAAGATAATTAATGAGAAAATTGAGGCTTTAGAGAGAGATTGCACTGCTGAGCCTCAGGTTAGTGTACAGGGAGCATATGAGAAGAATGGACAGTGTATGGTGAATCTTAGTGGATCCAAAGCATCTAAAGGCAGCAATACAGGGTTGAATCATCAGAATGCAGGAGTTTTAAGTCCTGGACTTAATTATGATGCCCCAGTTTTTAGGCCTCAGACCAGTGAAGTAGATGGCTATGAAGGGGGTCCAATTAAGACGAAACCTCAGGAATTTGATGGTAGAGTATCTCGGGAAGTTTACTGTGCACAGTTTGAGTTACTTGCTGATCAGAATGGTTGGGATGATAGGCAGAGGGCAGTGCAGCTTGCTATTAGCCTCAAGGGTGCCACAATCGAGATACTGGGCCAGATGTCAGTGGAGAAGAGGAACAGTTATCAGTCCTTAGCAGAAGTACTGGAGTGCAGATATGGGACCATGTACCAGACTGAGGTTTACAGGGCAAAATTCCAGACATATGTACAGGCTCGAAGCAAATCCCTCCAGCAGTTTGCTTATGTCCTGGAGAGTATGACACACAAGGCGTACCCTGGAGCAGCACCTAACCTGTTGGCCATTCTTCTGAGGGACCAGTTCATCGATGCTCTTGACAGTGCAGAGTTGAAAGTGCAAGTGAACCAGGCACAAACCAGAAGCGTGCAAGAAGCATAGCCGGGGCTCTGGAATTTGAGTCCTACATCAGGTCCAGTATGTCCACTTTTCAGGCAGGTCACAGTGCTGGATACAAAGCAAGAAACGGGCAGGTACATGAGGAAGAAAAATTTGAGGGAAGTAGCTGGTATTGCAAGAAGCCAGGACATCAGAAAGTGGACTGCTACAAGTGGAACAGAGAACAGGAGAGATCAGAGGAGGTTGCTGGTTCTGCAATAAGCCAGGGTACAAGAAGGTTGATTGTTACAAATGGAAGAAGAAGCGAGAAGAGAACAGTGCAAGGAAACCCGCGATTGCAACAACCGGGTGTTGGATATGTGGTGAGGTGGAATACTTCAGCTATGATTGTCCAAATTACAGGGACGGCAAGAAGAAGGCTGCAGAAGACGAGAAGGAGGATGGTAAATTAGCAAAGGCTGATGACGAGAGGCAAAAACCAGCCAGTTTATCCCAAGAAGCCCCACCACTGAAGAAATGCTAGAGAACCTTGATTGATAGTGTGCAAGAAGACGGAAGAACAGATGGCAAGCAGTGTAGTAGGAATGGGAATCTTAGCAAGAAATGCTGCTGTACTGTGATGACAGGGCCAGTGTCAGATGAAGACCTGAAGAGGATGAAGATGGAGGATGCAGATTTGCAACCAGTGCTAGAGTGGCTGCAGTGGCGTACAGTGCAACCATCTTCGGAAGAGGTTTCCAGACCCAGCCCTGCGACTAAGAGCCACTGGAGTCTGTGGAACCTTCTTTGTTTGAACAATGGACTACTGGAGCATCAGTTGGAGACACCTGGTGGTCTCAACAAGTATTGGCACCTGATGGTTCTGAAGAAAATGAGGTCTGGAATCTTGGAAGAGTCTCATAACCAGATTACTAGTGGACACCTAGGAGTGAAGAAAACACTAAGTCGGCTGTGACAGAGGTTCTACTGGACTGGCATGCGTCAGGATGCTGAAGAGTGGTTTCGGGCCAGTGATGTATGCTGTGCCAAGAAGGGACCCAAGAAACGTGGATGCACGCAGAAGGGACCCAAGAAACGTGGATGCACGCCCCCTCAGCTGTACCAAGTGGGTGCACTGATGGAAAGATCGTGATGGATATTGCTGGACCTCTGCCACTCACTGAAAGAGGAAACTGGTACATACAGTATGTGTCGCCATGGACTACTTCACAAAGTGGTCAGATGCCTATGCCACCCCCGATCAAGAGGCTGCGACTGATGCTCATGTGTTTGTTGACCAATTTTTCTGTCATTCTTAGATGCCAGGAGAGTTACATTCAGACCAGGGTAGAAGCTTAGAGTCTGCTGTGTTCCGTGAGTGCTGCAAGTTACTGGGGATCAACAAGACCAGGATGACTCCACTAAGGCCACAGTCAGTTGGGATGGTGGAGAAATTCAACTGGACCCTGGGACAAGAACTGGCCCAGAACTGCGTAGAGGGACAGACAAAATGGGACCAAAAATTACCTGCATTGCTGATGGCATATCAGTCAGCATCCCATGAGTCTACCGGCTACACCCCTGCAACACTGATGTTGGGCCACGAGTTACACTAACCAGTTGACCAGTTTGTGGGAAGACCACCTGGTGAGGAGCTGCCTACAGACACATCTGGCTATGCAAGGCACCTTCAGGAAATGTGGGCTGAGGTACATCATCAAGTGGAGGCAGTGGCAGAATCAGTAGAGAGGTGGCCTGAAGTCCTAATGGACCCAGGTTCGAATCCCGGCTGGGGCAGGGTACAGTTTAAGGATTTGAATTTTTTTTAAAGCAGACTTTTCTGATGTACCCGATGACCTGCTGACACGTCATAGATGTACCCCCGCTAATATCAGTACACCAGTTCTGTATGAGACAGCCCTAGCATGTATTCAATATGGATGGTGGGTGTTAGCGCCGAAGTGGTGACATGTGGAGATGTAGGTGGACTACTGGGCCCCAAGGACTGGGACCTAGGAATAGACCCTGGAGACTTTGCCCAGAGTCAGACACGTAAAAAAAAAAAAAATAGTGTGAGAAGCTCTGAAGTTTTCAGGCGACGTGATGAAGTGCAAATAATGATGCCAAAGCAAGCAAGGTGAGCTTCAAGGATGGTGAAGTTTGGTTACACAATCCTTAACCGAAGAAGGGACAGTCACCGATGTTGCTGAGCCCCCGTGGGATGAGCCTTACACTGTGATGAATCGCCTGTCAGATGTAATGTACCGGATTCGAGGAGGCAGGAAATCTCGCCCAAAGGTGGTACACATGAATCGTCTGTGACAGTACCATGGGCCAGGAGAGCACAGCTGGGATGTCTCTGAGGAACTGTGCTCACCCACAGCCAAGGATGCTTAGCGGAACCACGGAGCTGAAGTATAAGAGGATGGTAACAGTTTCTCGAGGGAAGAAGTGAATCAGGAAGAGGACCAAGACATTCCGGATGTGGACTGTTTGAAGGGGCAGGGACGTCGTCGGAAGTGGCGCAGGAGAAGACCTGATAAGTTGAAGGACTATTTTGTGTATAATTAAATGTTTAGTTTGGATTAAGGATTATGTTTGTATACATTGTGTAGTTATGTCGGGATGACAAAGGACTAGGGAAGGGATAGCGTTGAGTAGCGGGATTTGCTAGTTAGGTAATACTGGAAGGTTTTCAATAATTCATGTAGTTCGGTTATCAGTCAGAGTTGCCAGTGAGCGGAGGTATATTGTTAGTTGTACATTAATTTTTGTGCTCTTTTTCCCTATTATATTTTATTTGATTGTTTGTTAAATTATGTAATTTTATCCCAGCTTGTATGCTAAATAACATAGAGTGTTACGCAGTGTAAGAAGACTCTGGATATTTTGGACGTCTCCGAGTTGGTAACTGTTGCTTCTCTGAGAATGTAGAAGATCATTCTAGTATTTAGGAAGCTTATATAAGGAAAGGGAAGGGACTAGAGGATTTTTCAGTTCAGTTTGAGTTTAGTTCAATTTCAATGCAGTTAGTGAAGACTATAACTCTGGTACTAATGAAGACAGTGATGTGTAGTTGGCAAACATTAAGTGTAATTACTTGGTAAAAAAAGACAGCAAACTTGAGAAGCCAGTGTCTGAGTTGGTGTTGTTGTTGCACACCAAAAGGCTGACCCTGGGAAGAACAACGCACTGGGCAATGTCCTTCTCATACTGAACTACTGTTGTTGGAGCCTGTGGCAGTGTGGGACGGGGGCATAACAATACTAGATAAGTCCCTACAAAGGAGGTGGTAAAAAGTCTCTTACGCTTGCGAGAATACCGTCTAAAGAAGATGATATGATGTGATATAATATTTGAGCAAGCACGGTACGAGTATGGAAACGAAAGAGTTGATGAAGACTGGAAGTGGATGGATGAAGGATAAGTGTATGTGTGAGGAAGCAAGGCACGGAAGCGAAAGAGTTGATGATGACTGTAATTCGATGGATGAACTTTGAAAATAGGTGCGTATGATGAGATTTTCCTATTATCAAAATTACAACCAATGGAAGGTACATAAGAGGTGATACAAGTTTGGCTTAAAAGTTTTGCCTCACCGGGATCAATAGGTGTCCGTCCATAGAGTTGGGCGGCAAGGTGGCTGGTCGGGTATAGAGACTTCGATCCCTGGCCAGAACTCAGAAAGTATTCACTGTAGAGTCATGAAATTTCACATACTTATGTGTCTTGTAATGAATGATTTTTTTTTTTTTTTTTTAAATAATGAAGTAAGAAAATAATTTTTTGTTTCCGGGTTAGGACTCAGAAACTAATACAGGTACAAGCTTCCAACTCTCCATAAATATTTACTAATGTCTCCTGGTGCCATGAGATTATGTAATGTTATGAAATAGCAAAAATACATAAAACTGATTATCTTAATACATTTTTCTGTTAAAACTCTGTAGCTATTACACCTAGAAGGCAGAAACTGTACACGGTAAGCTATTATATGGATATCTAATTATGTATGAATTTTAATGACTGTACCCATTAGGTAATCATAAAAAATAGCTGCCTATGTGAAAAAAACACTAGTCATAATTTTAACAAATCTTTTTTTTTTTTAATGCAAGGAAGAAGGAACCAAAGGCCGTGGGCCCGCAATCTGTTCCTTCTAAGAACAAACAAAAACAATACAAGAAAAGAGCCAAATTCAGGATCCATTGTTAATTTCGAGATGCCCGGACACACTGCGTTTGAAGGACTGGAGATCATAGGAAGCAGGAAATACAGACAGAGGAAGACAGTTCCAGAGTTGCTCATAACTTCACTATTACATTAGATATACTACTGAAATTTTTAAGTTTTACTGTCTGTGCGTTATACGGGGGGGGGAGGGAGGGGGGGGGGGTCATTATGCGCTCAGTTAGGTGTGCAGGGTGGTGGGAGTATGTGTTTGGTCAAGTGGAAGGCTGCAATAGCGTAGCATTGCCCATGATTTAGTAAGAGAACAGGATGATTGTCTTTCGTTCTGAGACCCTTTCATTTTTAGCATACACTCCTCAGTATGCGCGTATTGTTCAGGTTACATTGCCTTTTACCACTTGGTGTGCTATACCCTCCCTGCCCCACCACCCACCACCATCCGGGACCATTCCATTTTCACTTTTCTCTGCCTAAACACGACGTCCATCTTCAGAGCGTATGCTGCCCCACCCTGGACCACAGAAAAAAATATACTTTCCCGAGTAAATTCGCCTGGTGAAAGCAATAATGATATGACTGACTTTCTCGAGCTGATGCAGTTAAGAGTGACTAATGCACGGAAAGTTACTCAATTGTCTCGTCCTCTGTAAGCTCTGTGTTTCACTTTATAGTCAGCAAGGGTAAAGTAGAAAAAAAAACACTAAAAAGAAAAAAAAATACACCACTGAAGTTCGATTTCCCTTTCATAACACGGACGCTTTTAATCCCTGTAATTTGAAGATGATTTCCTTTCGTTCTGAGACCCTTTCATGATGGAGCAACTGATTGGAGATTGACTGGGTGTTGAAAAAAGGTGTCTGGATGTGGAAAGGGTAAAGTATACAAGACGCCATTGGCCTGAACAAGTACAAATTCATAAACGGCTCCTGTTGCCTTTTTTTTTGCTTCCTTCATCTAAAAATTGAATCATTTTGGAAACGTACTTCTCTCTCTCTCTCTCTCTCTCTCTCTCTCTGTGTGTGTGTGTGTGTGTGTGTGTGTGTGTGTGTGTCCAAGGTGACGGCAAGAGATTGTTGACTCTGAATATTTCGCCTGAGCAGGGAGGCGGTGGTCAAGTGGTTGGAGAACTCCCCTGCTGAGCTAAAAGACGCGAGATCCATCCCATGCTAGTGGGGAGAATTCTTTGATAATTTGAATTTCGTTAAAATGTAGAAGAAATGGATGTTATTAACTTGAAGACTAAAATTAATGACTTGTTATGAAAACACACACACACACACACACACACACACACACACCATCATACCTGTCCAGACTGACATAGCCATTGCATGCATTCAGTATGGGCCATGGGTATTAGTGCCAAAGCGGTGACATGTTAAGGTGTGTGGCGCGTCGGATAACTGTTGGTCCTCAGGAAAGGGCTTTCAAGTCTATGCCCAGAGTCGAACACAAAATAAGTAGAGCCCCCCCAAGGGTGGAATCACACCAGTCGTGAGCCGATACATATCAAGCGCTGCTCGGAATATGACCTTGACTTTGCCCTACTTTCACCAGTTTCGAACTCGTAGCAGATTTCCATCTCTACTACACACCCGGAAAATTTTGTGATGATATCTTGAGCGGTCGCGAAGTTATCGTGGTAACAGACACACAAACCTTGACCCATGTTCACCATTTTCGACCTCTTAGGAGATTTTCATCCCTATTACACACCTGTAAAATTTTGTGATGATATCTTGGGCGGTTGCGAAGATATCGTGCTAACAGATACACAAGCAGACAGGCAGATAAATTGAAAACAATACCAGCTTCACTATCGCGGCTGGTAAAAATGAAAACTACTAATACTACCAATACTACTACTACTACTACAGTCGCGGAGCAAAAGTCTAAAGGTGTCATTATCGTACCCTGGCAATCTAACAGTCCAATTTCATATCATATTATACACGAATAATATTATTATACACAAATATAATGTACACGAATATTATTATACACGAACACATATTATACAAGAATCCCACGCGTATCATATTACACACGAAATCTGAGACAGCGTGGACGGGTAGGTTGCCAGAGCGCGATAATGGCACCTTCAGACTCACTCGCCACGACTATATTAATACTGCTGAAATAGTGTTTGTCAATTTCTTAGGCAAAACAGAAAAATTCCAAGGATCAAAAAGCTTGGGTGGAAAATTGGTTCTAATTGACGTGCAGATTCTGATTATGACAATTAAAAATGAATAAAATGACGTTTAGCTGGCGGCAAGTGAGTTTGAAAAAAATACATAGCATAGAAATTATATGCGAATCACTTGCGTTACAAAACCATTAAAGGAACGCAACTTTCAACGCACGGAAGGACATTTCACGCGAGAGAACATAAAAAAAGACAAATAGTCATATGGAGATTGATAATAATGTTTGAAAAATTATATATTACTGCATTATGAACAAATTATTGTCCCTCGGCGGGCTCCATCAAGCCTCCACACCAAATTCCAAGTGTCTGGTGAATTGTGAGCACAGAACCTCACCACCATAGACGATTAACTTCACGCTCTGGCTTGGAAATATGGAGATGCCAAGTCACCAGTTACTAGTGCCCAGTGACACCGAACGCGCTCAGACTGAACGGCTGCTGCTACAGTGACAGCTTGAAATTGATTTGAAAATGATTGTGACCAGTGTGTTTGTGGTCAATACTCTCATCATTCTTCAGCAAAACATTGAAGTAAAAATGTTTTAATTAACATCTTCGTCAGGACAGATCTACTTGGTTAGTAGTCAGATCAACCCTCCAACCAATTAGCACTTGGGTCCGTATTCTCGTCTGTTCAGGAAGCCGCCAACCTACTCTTCCTTTGCGATTTATTTTTCGGTATGAATGGTTATTATCTTCTCGCACGTTGTTTATGCGATATTGGAAGGCTTTGTGTAACACAGAAGAGAAGAATAAGGTGAAATAAGCAAATTAAACCGCTCAGGAAAAGGTGTTAGTGAGCTTCCTTAGCCACCGAAAATACCGGCCTTGGCTATCAACTGAGCTGAAAGGGGTTATGATCCTCGTCAGGTTGGATCTCCTTGGTTACTAGTCAGATCAGCCCTCCAGTCTGACTACAACTGGCCATCAAGTGGGCTGGGAAGAGTCTAGGGTCTTTGCCAGGTTAAAATAAACCTACTATACCAGCATAATCCTCCTAGACGGAAATTACTTGACAGCTCCTTGGTGACTAAAACTTCCTGCTGGTTGTCCACTAATTCGCTGTCAAGTTTTGTGTTCTTTTAGACGAGAGAAAGAGAGAGAGAGAGGGGGGGGAGTGTTAATGGTTGTGGTAGTGGTGGTGGTGGTTGTACTGGAGGTTGTGGTAATAGTGGTGGTGTGACTGGGTGTGGTGGTAACGGTGGTTGTGTCAGTGGTGATTTTGGTTGATGTAATTGTAGTTTTGGTGGTGGTTGTGGTAGTGGTGGTTGTGGTAATGGTGGTGATGGTAGGGGTGGTGGTATTTGTCTGGGTATTACTCTATGGTTGTTGATGCATGAACTGTATTCAGATACGTGTCTTACAGTATGATAGCACAAAATAAACCTGGAAAAACTGCCTTCGCAAAAAAGAAAAAAGAAAAAAAAAGGTGTTTTGAAGTTACGCATTCCATACGTCGGGGCTCCACATACGATATTTTTAAACCCAAAAATAAATGAAGAAAGAAAAACAAATTATATAAAAAAAATCCGTACACCAAATTCCAAGTGATTAAAAAATTATTTACAGACGTCAAAACCAATCTTCACATCATGCCGATATCCCGGAATTCTTAACTACAACATATTTATTCATAAACCTATCGTTATCAGCTGTTTCGATGCCTTATTTGCTGAGTAAACTTAGGAGGGGAGACAGAGGGTGAGATGTGGGAGTGGGTTGTAGGGCTATAGGTGGGAGGGGTGTGTGAGTGGAAGAATAGGCAGGGGTGACGATGAAGCAGTTTGTTTGTGCTCATCTCTTCCGTGATTAAGGTCTGGTTATAGACAGAGAGACAGACAGACAAAATGACAAACAGACAGACAGACAGAAACTGATTCGACCGATGGTTAGGTAGATAGGTAAAGATAAAATTAACAGGATTGTTTTTTACCTATCACGATCTAAGCTACGCACGTAAGAAAAAAATATACAGAACACAGGAAAGCTGACCTGAACATTTTCTTCTCTATAACACCCGACGAAAAAAA
>JAGKTI010013302.1:0-23271 GCA_018397915.1 Birgus latro
TGTAAATACCTGTATACCCTTTCGTGCACAGTGACGCATTAGGCATCATTTGGGTCTTCCCACGAAAATGCATGATGACAACAAACGTGTCATAAAGAGGTTAAAAATTCTGCCAAAAATTGTTTTTGGCCGATCGGCATCATTTTTGGAGGCATCATAGCTTGCCCGGCTCTCATCAAAAGTAATGAGGTGGCAACCCTGGGACCCGCGACAGGTGACAGTGCTACCAGGTTGATCAGTACCACACCGGCTGTCAGGGGAGAAGGTAGCGTGCAGCTCTGTCCCTTTAAACCTCCTCTATTTCCCCCATCCCGGGTGCGCATCATCGTCCACCATACCAATAGTGCCTGTGTCGACTTTCTGGGGCACTATTGTGATTAGATTTGGTGTTTGCATTAGGAAAATATGTGTTTGTGATTCGTTCCTGGCAGTTATCTGCCGTTGGCCCAATGAAGATTTTCGCCATGTCCCTACAACTACCCTTCCTCTGCCCTGCACCAAATGTGAGTATTCAGCCATTGAAATAGTGACAGTGATTCAGGTGAGTATAGTGTGCAATAGCTAGTGAGCAAGGATATGGTGAAATGTTCATCAGCTTCATACTGGGAGAGGCGGGAATCCGCCTCACGACACGGCGTAGTCATGAATGGAATACAGTGCTTCCTCCAATTTTGCGAGAATATGGTCGACAAAAAACCTCGCAAAATCGAAATTCGCAAAGTTAAAACAATTAAATATATGCAATAAAGGTAAATTGGTCGACATCACCCCAAGGTAAGCACTTTTTCCCACTCTTACTCTTGACTCTACCTCTTACTTTTATGATGATAAATGAAACAAACATGGACTGATGTATTGTACAGTAATATTATTATGAAAACATCATAGGTAACAAACATAAAAAAGAAAAAAATGCATATTTACACTGATGTGAAGACTGGCGTGGTGTACGGGACTGGTGGCGGGGCAAGGCTTGGGTGCGACTACTGTGGTGTAAACAAACATGGGGGGCGGTAGAACACCGAACTAGGAGGCACAGTCAGGGTGACCAGATTTAGCATAATTTTGCTAATTTTAGCATATTTTTCCAGAAAATTGTGTGTTTAGCACAAAATTTAGCATGTTATCAAATCTAGCATATTTTTAGTATAATCTAATAAGCTTAGGACAATTTTTAGCATGATTAGAATAACTGACCACGCGTGGCTAGCAGTAGTTTCTGGATTGAAGACCAGGATACAGGTTAAATATAATATGATTAATGGTAACTGTGAAAGTCCATACTTTTAACAAACCTAGAGCAGGAAATCACGGGCTTTGGAGGAGGGTAGACGTGTACTGTACAGATCCACAGGCGCTGGGACCCAGGGTGCCGCCGTGGCTGACTAAAGTCAGTTATTCAGCTGAGTCTGTGGATGCCGTCTGTTCAGGCTGCGGCAGGTTCAGTGCCCATCATTTCTCTACTGCTTAGTACCTCCTGTAGGTTGCAGTGCTTAAGTGTGAAGTGTGGTAGGAAGAGTTTCAGCTTATGTTTCACAAACATTTGTCAAATAAACTTTTAGAACCTGAGTAATTATTTATTTTAATGTTCTTCTTTCATAATTATAAGAGTGCATACTGTATACAGTTAAAAACGTAGAAATAATACTATATTAATCATAAAATATAACAGAAACCGAACATATTAAGAGCAACAAAAGATTTAGCATTATTTTTGCCAATCTAGCATAATTTCAGCTGCTGTCTAGCGTATTCCAGCTAGAGAAATCTGGTCACCCTGCCCACCACTCGACCTCGCAAAGTGTGTGATCGCTCGCAAAGTTCATAAATGTTAAAAAATAAATGACTTGGAACTACCTCGCAAAATTGGTGATTCGCAAAGTTAAAGTTCACAAAGTTGAAGGATGTACTGTAATTGCCAAGGTGTATATGAAATCATTGTTGCTATATGTGTGATAGTGTTACTGTGCAATAAATAGAAGTACAGTGCAACAAGTGTACCTGATAAAATATTGGCCTGGGCATGAATCACGTATGCCTTACTGTCACGGCATGCTGTTGCCATGACGGGATGAAAACAGAGAAGGTTTAGGGATATTTTATTTTATAGTTATAAAATTATTCCGTATGCTTCTTGTGTGGTATAAAGTATGAGTGTTATGATGATATGTTTAGCGTATGCTTGTGTGGAACAACGTAAACACTGCACCACATGCCTGTCAGAAAATATCGTATGTTATACGTTATTGTACAGGTGACCTACAGAGCACGTTCATGTAGTGTTGTGGTGAACTATAGCGTGTGATAGATTTCGTAATGTGTAATGTGGAAAGAGAAAGAGTGAAGCACATGGTCGTAAGAAAAACATTGGCTGGTAGTATTAAACAACCTCTTCTTCTTTCCGCAAAGAATCTTTGTGAAGAGGCTCTTCAGAGTTTGGTACCTTTAAACTCAGGCCGAACAGCCTCTTCCCAGAGGGAGACTGCGGAAGGGTTGGTATGCTGCGGAGGTGCTCTCTGGGAGAGAAATTGTGAGATTGGTACGCCGGAGGAACACAAGTTTGCTGTCATCTGTTTTATGTTTACTCTCTCGTGTGATACATTGCGAAAATAATATGCTAAACCTGATAAACAACATCTCCGAATCAGTCCAGTGGTTGGAAATAGTTCTAATACCTGATACTTTAATACTTGAGAGGGGTCCCAGCGGTGGTTAGGATTACGGGATCTAGAATTTAGCGCTAAAGTTTTGTTTGGTGGTTCAGTTGGGATAGAAATAGGTTAGGTTAGGTCAGGTCAGGTTATCTAACAGACTTGTACACCATTCCACTTTTCACTACTGCCTTCAGAAAGGTAAGCATGTGGTATAATTTAAGGCCGAGATTAGGATTACAACAGTTAGAATTAAGCGGCGACTTCCGTAATCCTAACCACGGTTAGGATTACAGCAGCTAGAATTTTGCTGTTTTGTTTGGTGGTTCAGTTAGGTTAGAAATAGGTTAGGTCAGGTCAGATTAGGTTAGGTTTGGTTAATACTGCTACAGTTCAGCTTAAACTGCTAGAATTTAGGAGCTATGTTTTTTCCCCCCTTTATGTTAGAAATAGGCTAAGTTATTTAGGTTAAGTTATGGCTACCATAAAAGGGAAGTGATTAGGATTACAGCAACTAGAATTTAGCAGCGATGGCAGTAATCTAACCACGGCCTTAAATTATACCACGTGCTTATCTTTATGAACACTATTGAAAAATAGAATGGTGTACGAGTGTGTTAGATAAAGCACTCTTGGAAATAAGTGGTGAAGTTGCCTGGATCACCACTGTATGAGACACAGGTAACTTGGGAATGGTAGAAGTCATTCAGGTCGACGACTGGGCTGTGTGCATGCAGCAGTAGTTTGATCATACACGGGTAACACCAGTCTCCTAAAACTATATAAATAAAGATAGTATCACACAAAAGAAATGATAAGAAACATTTTAAAAAACTGCAAATGCATTTCGTGAAACTACTTACATGAATATGGTATCAGTATAAAAAAAGATACGAAGATATTTGGGAAGCGGCAGGTGATGCTCCTGCTTCATATTCCAGTACTTTTAACCCAGAGAGACCTCTTCGCGCGCCGTACGAGGAACCTCTCCGCTTTAAAACTACGGCTGGAGCGACGAAGAGGTTGTTCGTGTGAAGAGGTAGTTTAATACTACCACCCATTGCCACCTAAACACCTGAGTTTAGCGCGAAGGTAGCGAAATCAAACATGAACTACGTAACGCCTGCATGTACTTTGAGTGGTGAAATATGTTGTGTATCTCATAAAATGATAGATTTTGTAATGTGTAATGTGAAAAGGGAAAAAGTGAACCACATGCTCATAAGAAAGACATCGTCTGCTTACACCTGACCTACCGCAAAGGTTGCGAAATCCTACGTGAGATACAGAACACCTGCATGTACCTTTAGTGGTGAAATATACTGTGTATCTCATAAAATGATAGATTTTATAATATGTAATGTGGAAAGAGAAAGAGTGAAGTGCTCGTAAGAAAAACATCGTCAACTAGACACCTGAGTTTAGCGCAAAGGTAGCAAAATCAAATGTGAACTACTAACACCTGCAAGTAAGTTTAATGGTGAAATATACTGTGTATCTCATAAAGTGATAGAGTTTGTAATGTGTAATGTGGAGAGAGAAAGAGTGAACCATGTGCTTATAAGAAAGACGTCGTCTGTTTACACCTGACCTACCGCATAGGTTGTGAAATCCAACTTGAGATACGGAACACCTGCATGTACTTTTAGTGGTGAAATATACTGTGTATCTCATAAACTGAAAGGTTTTGTTACGTGTAATGTGAAAATAAAATGAGTGACCCATGTGCTCGTAAGACAGACATCGCCTCGTATACCTGAGTTGGTGCGAAGGTAGCGAAATGCCATGTGACATACGGACCACGTGCATGTACCTTTGTGGTGAAGTATTTCTCATGCACTGATAGATTTGGTTATGCCTCATGAAAGAAAAATACAAATAAAAAAAACATAAACAGTGCAGCGTGTTCTCGTAAGGAAGGTCACGTATCGTACACCTGAGTTAGCACGAAGGTAGCGAAATGCCACGTGACATACGGACCACATGCATGTACTTTAGTGGTGAAATGTTCTGTATTTCTTATAAAGTGATGGATTTGGTTATGTATCACGTGAAAAAAAAAAAATCCAATGAATGGTGCAGTGTGTTTTCGTAAGGGAAATGTCGTGTCCTGCACCTGAGTCAGTGCGAAGGTAGCGCTATCCATCTATCACCTACAAATTTGTTATGAGCACACAGTGTGCTGTTTATGTGTTGCTTACATTTTTTTTTTCATAAGACATAACCAAATCTATCAGCGTATGAGAAACACTTCACCACTGAAGTACATGCATGTGGTCTGTATATCACGTGGCATTTCGCTACCTTTGCACTAACTCAGGTGTACGGCACGTGATTTCCCTTACGAGAACATGCTACACTGTTTTTTTTTCTTTTTTTTTCATAAGACAACCAAAATTATCAGTGTATGAGAAACACTTCACCACTGAAGTACATGCACGTGATCCGTATGTCACACTGCATTTTGCTACCTTCGTGCAGGTGTACAACACGTGATTTTCCTTACGAGGACACGCTGCACTGTTTACTTTTTTTTTTTTTTCATGAGACATAACCAAATCTATCAGTGTATGAGAAACATTTCACCAATGAAGTACATGCACATGGTCCGTTGGTCACATAGGTGGCCCCTACCTGTGCGCTAAGTCAGGCGTAGCAGACGATGTTTTTCAAGGAAATAAATGTATATCATGATTCCTTGCATTGTGCCAGTCTTGAGGAAAGTTCTTGGCTGGCTGTGAATACAATATCTTGATTGCTTTATTTCAGCTCAGAACCTTAGCACAGCTTATCATTCTCCAATTGGCTTGCTACGAAAAGACTCATTTGCCAAGTAAAGATGAAACAGGGGTTGGCACCAAAAGAGTGGACAAGACTCCTTGAGGAGATCCAGATGGAGAGTGACAGTGAGAGTGACTGTTCTGGGGTGGAGGAGGAGGAGTTGACACCCTCCCGCCAGGAAGTGGAGCTGCCCCACCGCCTTCCACAACGGGAGGAATCACCACCATCAGTGGCTGGCACCACTGCAGCACCCTCCTCACCTCTAGGACCTGCAGGTCTCATCGCTGTCTTAATCGCCTCTCCATCTCCAGGCCCCTCTGCCCCCTTGGCTGAGCCAGTGTCACTGGAAGCTGGGCCATCATATGTGAGCATGGCCCTTCCACCTGTGTCTGCTGTGCATAATGCTATGGTGACATCCTCACCAGCCAGGCCAAGGAGGAAGGTGTCCCCAGACCCCTCTGTCTCATCCTCGTCCTCATCTGAGCCGTCCCCTCCTAGACGAAGGCGCCGTGGTCCATGGCCTGGACACGGGGGATGTCCAAGGGGTCGAAGGGCAGGCCGAATGGTGTCGGCACGCTGATCCACTGCCTCCGCCATTAAAGAGGATCTTGGGTGGAGCAGTGGCCCATTCACACCGAACCACAGGCCATTCATTGGCTCCCCAGGGATCAAGGTGAATATCCCAACAACTCCACTGCAGTTCTTCCAGCTCTTCCCAACGCATGAGTTTTTGTCATATCTCACCGTGGAAACCAACCGGTATGCCACATTCCTGGGGACTCAGCTGGATGCCTGATTCATCTGTAATGAAGAGGAGATGGCCAAGTTCCTGGGGTTATACCTGTTCATGGGAGTCATGCACATGCCGACCATCAGGCCCTACTGGAGGAGCAACGAGCTGCATGACTACCCAAGGTTCAGGCGAGCGATGAGTGGAAAGCTCTTCACTGCCATCCTCCGGCACTTCCACTGTTTCAACTCGCTCGCCATACCTGGGACAACCAAGATCGGCTCATCCACATTTGCACGGTCTTCCAGTACCGCCTTCAGCGGTTCCAGTCACTGTACCAACCCGAGGAGCATCTCAGCCTGGATGAGGACTCCCTGGAGTAGAAGGGCAGGCTGTCCATCTGCATGTACAACCCCTTGAAGCTCACGAAGTACACCACCAAACTCTACATGTTGGCTGAGGCAACTTCGGGCTACATCTGGAACTTTGAGGTCTACACGTGGGTGCAGTGGACCCTTGAGAACACCGTGTTAGGCCTCGTGGAACCGTTGAAGGACCAGGGCTATAAGTTGTTCATGGACAACTACTACAATTCTGTACCCCTGTGCAAACGCCTCTTCACAGCAGGGATTTACGTGTGTGGGACTGTACCGCTGCCTAGAGGAGTACCATGCCAGCTGCAGGCCATCGTCAGGGCTAAGAGCCTGCCTGAGGGGGGCACGGTGTACAGGCACAAGGACAATGTGCTCATCTTGCTGTGGAGGAACAAGCGCATTGTGAACATAGTGTCCACCTTCCACAGTGCCGACAATATTCCAAAGAGGGTTCAATATTCCAAAGAGGGTTCGAGGGAAGGTGCCAGGTAATGATGGGTGGACAACCTATGTGGAGAAGGTTGTCCACAAGCCTGTCGTTGTGGAGGACTACAACAGATACATGGATAGGGTGGATCATTTTGATCAGATGGTCCAATACTACCCCATCCAACAGCGAACCGTCAAGTGGACGAAGATCACTTTCTACTTTGTCAACGTGGTACTCTTCAACGCATTCGCCTTGTGCAAAAAGTACAGACGTGAGACAGTAACTCTCCTTGAATTTGTGAAGCAGATCATTTATGATCTTCTGCATCTCCACGAAGAGGACTGGCCCGCGTTTGGACACGTAATCCACCACGCCCCAGACCTACCTACCCGACGGCCAGCACTACCAGGACCTGGCATCCAGCAGACACAGGCACCAGCACCAGGATGGGTCCTGCCACCACCAGCACCAGCACCGCCTGCAGGAGGGCCACCACCGGTGCCAGCACGAGCACCAGCACTGTCTGCAGGAGGACCACCACCGGTGTTAGCACCAGCACTGCCTGCAGGAGGGCCATCATGGGTGCCAGCACTGCCACCACCTCCAGTTGCTGGTCCGTTAAGAGAACCCATGCCTGGCCATGCAGCTGCCACTCCCACAAGACAGGACCAGGACCAACGAGCACGAGGGCATCCAAGCAAGCGTCGCCGGGTGATAGACGATGACGTAAGGTTAGATCACACTCTGGGCCACCACCGGGCGAGGATTCCCCACGGGAAGAGGCTCAGGTGTACCCTGTGCTTCAAGTTGGGGGTGAGGAAGGACACAAGGAACATGTGTCCTGTATGTGATGTGCCGCTTTGCATGGGTGACTGTTTCGAGCGGTTCCATGCCGAGCGAGACCTTCACTAGTGGAGCACACACACACACGCACAGACACAAAACAGAACTCCTCACCTCCAAACCCAGCAGGTCCTGCAGGAAGAGCATCACCACTGGAGATGTAAGTGATTTTCTTTATTTATGTATTTATTTACCTCTCTTTATGTCACTATTTACACCTACATACTATATTTGTCTTTTTACATATACACAAATGACAGGGAAATAAGTACAGCTTCAGTTTCAGTTGCTAGCACCTGATTTACTGTTCATGTGTGGTTTCTGAGATGACTAAAAATAAAAAAACAAAAGTGAAATACAGGAGTTAGGGGTTGGAGAACAAACAACACGATGGCCGGAGCAGACTACACCAGCACCCCCAACCCCCCCAGTACCACCGGGGGACCGCCGCCGACACAGAGCAGCTGGGAACAGGAACGGCATACCTGTGTCACTTCCCGGCGCCCCTCTTGCGCCCAGGTGGTGGCCCGGAAAGGTAGCAGTCGCTGGCACCTAGTCTCCGGCCAGAGCTCCACTCAACAGGTAAGGGGTGGAGTTTACAACTCCACGCAACGCCGCGGTATCGGCCATAGTCGTACCAGGTACGGGGCAGAACCGGCCACAGTCCGTTCCCCAGGTTGCATCCCCGCCACAGGGCCATGACACGGACGCGTGTCAGCCGGGCAGGACTGGCCATAAGTCGTCCGTCTCCTGTAGGCATTCCCCCCAGAGTGGCACCGCAGTACCGGCCATAAGCCGTACTGGGCACGAGGCAGGATCGGCCACAGTCCGTCCCTCTGCTGCTAGTGTCCCCAGCTCACCGATACGGGCCATTAGCCGCACCAGAGCTCCCACCTCCTGTGCCTTTCCGACGTCGGCCATAAGTCATGTCGGGCCAGAGGTAAGGCAGGCCATTAGCTGCACGGAAGCTGTTGTCCCCTGTGCAACCCAGGCGTTGGCCATAAGTCACGCCAGGCCGGAGGCAGAGCAGGTCATTAGCCGCACGAAAGCTGTCATCCCCTGTGCAACCCAGGCGTCGGCCATAAGTCACGCCAGGCCAGAGGTAGGGCAGGCCATCAGCCGCACGAAAGCTGTCATCCCCTGTGCAACCCAAGCATCGGCCACAAGTCACGCCAGGCCAGAGGTAGAGCAGGCCATCAGCCGCACTGAAGCTGTCATCCCCTGTGCAACCCAGACGTTGGCCATAAGTCACGTCAGGCCAGAGGCAGAACAGGCCACTAGCCGCCTTGAAGCTGATGCCCCCTGTGCTACCACGACGTTGGCCATAAGTCACGTCGGGCCAGGTGTAAAGCAGGCCACCGTCCGCTTCCCTCCTACAGGAAGACCTGCAGCCGGAGAGGACCCTTCACCCGAGGCGTGGCAAGGCCTTGCACAAGGCCTTGGTTCCCTACAACTCCACCAGGGTGAACAGTGGCCGAACCAGAGCCCCCGCAGACCTCGCAGCCAATGACGGGCCCTGTCCACTACTCCCCTGGCCTGAGGTTCCCGTGAGGCGACCCTGTTGGTGACACCGCCATCTAGCAGTTGCCGCAGTCCAGCTGCCCCGGGTTCCAGTGTCTTGGGTTCCCAGTTGCCCCAGGAGTTGCCCCAAACACCAAGGCGCGACTTACATGCGGGCGAGGTCTCCCTGAGTCTCTCCCAGACCCGACGACAGGCCTGACTCCTTGCTCTCTTCGGGCCAAGCCCCTAGCCCCATGACTACGTGTGGGGCCCTGCCCAGGGGCGCATCACTCTGCCCTTCCTCCGGACGGAGGAATCAACCTAGGGCCCACCAGTGGTAACCAAGTGAATGAACTTTACATATGTGTGTGCTCTTTCGACCCAGATATTTGTGTGCATCGACGAATACATCACGAGTGATCCCCTACAGTGTATTCTCGAGTTTAAGTGACCAGGAACCCAGAATATAAGATTGGACGAACCTAATAGACAGAACGTGGCCTGACCTATATCTCGGGTAGAGTCCCATTGTCTCGGACAGTCTCTGTGACCAACAGAATATTCCTATTGTGTCGTTTGTGCCATTCTCTTGTTATTTACACTCTCCCTTCCCTTTGTGCAGTTAAATCTTCACTCACCCCTGTGTCCAGACACATTAGTCAAGATATACCAAAATATCACAGTTCCCCCTGCCAGTGATCACTACGGGCAACACTACCTGAGATAGACTTCCGGCCACCAGGTACCTGTGACACAGGTGTTAACGTAACTCATATACAGTGCCGTCCAGTGCTATACGGGTTTAGGAAATTATGGTAAATTCATTCCTGTGTCCTAAATTATAAGTATATTGTATGTGCCATAAGTGTCGGGTAAATAGTACCATACCTCTACCAGAATGTGTACTGACAGACTCCATTTGTGTACAGAGTTAACCTACCCCCGACCAACCCAGTTGTGATATATTGTTATGTACTATTGTTCTTTGGGAAATATCTGGAATATATGTGTGTAATACTTACTGCCTTGTTTTTGTGTCCAGTCTTACTCTTTGGAGTTACCTCCCGGTCTAGAATAGGGACCCGCTGTAGCCTGCGTATTTGAGGGCGAGAAACCGACCCACAAATACGTAGCATAACAAAAAGTAATTTCACAATTGTTATTCGAATAAAACCAAAAAAAGCATACCTAGCAAGCATAAAATTGTTCGCGCGCTCTGGGAAAATAACGTACGTGAGTGCGACAGACGGCGGTTCAGTGCACAGGTGGGTACACCCTAGTTTTTTGCATTTTTCTCGAAAACTATGGGGCGTAGGAGAACCGTAATAGCCTCAAATGAAAGCCAATGAAATTCTACATACGATGATAAAAAAATAACACTGCCGAACAAAGTTTTTCGCTAGAGCTTCCTGAATAAAAAATTCGTTTTCTGTCGGAAATTGATGTTACTTTTTCGCTTGTTACTCGAAAAACATGCCTTGAATCAAAATGCGAAATATCCCATTCGAAAGCTAATAAAATTCTCTTTCTATTGATAGTATAACATGTAGAGATAGGTTAGTAGCATTCGAGTTATGTTGGGAAGTGAGATGAATGTTCCTGAATGTTTTTTCACACCGCCCAAACGGACGTATAATGTGTTTTGTTGCGTTTTATGCTTGCTTCTCATGTACAACAAACATCGACAAGTAGGAATAAATAGGTTTTGTGGCAAAATAAATGTGTTTGGGTGGTGAAAATAAGCCAAGAATACACGATTTTGGTGAGCGTGGAAGGCGGCGGAAAGGTGGGAAGAGAGAGATGTGTCGAACACAAAACTTAGTAAAACTTACCGAGCACGAAAGGGTGTATACTGTATATATATATATATATATATATATATATATATATAATGAACCAATGAGATCTAGACTTAGGGATCATTAACAAATTGAAAGTTTGAAAAAAGATGTATATACTTGTCCTGTATGAAATAGCGTCTGGGAGAATTTTATGTTCGCCTTTTGACCCCTTCCATATGATGAAAATATGAATATAAGAATAGAGGATAACTTCAGTCGGCCAATTGGCCCTTGCTAGGAAAGTCCTTCAAGAGTGTAACTAAACTACTGGAATAAGACAAGGATAGCAAAGAAATCTCTCTCTCTCTCTCTCACACACACACACACACACACACACCAAACCCACACCCACTAGCCAAAACC
Organism: Birgus latro; assembly: GCA_018397915.1. Classification (NCBI taxonomy): domain Eukaryota; kingdom Metazoa; phylum Arthropoda; class Malacostraca; order Decapoda; family Coenobitidae; genus Birgus; species Birgus latro. Next base: position 11,514 of record JAGKTI010013302.1, read on the forward strand.
AGCAGGAAAAGCGAGAAACCATACAGTGTTGAAAAATTGGTGTGGAAATTTTAGAGTGCAAAAAGAGAGAAGGGGGATATCGTAGTGAAACTATACTCGATTTTTTTCCAGCTGATCCACTTTCGTGAATGTGGCACCTGCGCTCTCCTGCCGCGTGATTGGTTGGTTTCAATTTCATACCTGAAGTATCATATTTACAAGAAACAATTGTACCTTATATTCCAGTTCTCATAAATGCTGTGTTCCATTGTCATTTTACTATACAAACAGACATAAAACGAGTATGTATCAGTGCTTCATCCAAACGGACAATGAATTTGAGGAAGTTGAATTTGACTTGAAATATTGCTGTAAAAAGAACAGACTTGTTACATCTCCCTATATATATATATATTTTTAAATAAACGTATTTGGCTGGGTAAGAGCAAATAAAAGGTATCTTAATACTAAAGCTGCCGTCACACTGGACCAAAAGTGGCTAACATGCGACCAGCTTTTGCGAGGCAAAACGGCTGGCAGAGTTGTGTGTCCGTCAAACTCATATGTTCTTGCGAGCCGAAACGGCTAACAGTGTCATCTGCCTTGGCGCCCCGTGGACATTTGTAAACAAACCACCACGGAGTACCCACTCCCTTTTCCTCAGTTTCTGTAACCGCTTCACATACTTTAGCAACTCCAGAGCCACAAAGCAGTCTACTAGAGTTTTCCTTGCTGCAGGATCCATATCGAAATCTGATTTCTACTTGTTGTTTGGAGACAAAGCAGACGGCCTCCGCGCCTGGTCACCCGAGTGTCCAAATATTTATTTCTGGTTGCAAGAAAAAAAGTAAAAATGAATAAAAACCACAAGAATTAAATTGTATTTACTTAACAAATTTAGTTTAAGTTTCCTTCTATGAATAACAGAATATTTTCTCACCGATTACAAAATTAACATAGGCTCATTTGAGTTCTAATCCCACCAACAAGCTGTGAGCGAGAATTGTTAGACACTTCGCCTCGCAAGCGAAATCTCACTCACCGTGAGTCAGTTTGGCTAGCGGCTCGCAAAACTGGCTCGCATGTTAGCCAGTTTTGTGCAAGTGTGATGGCAGCTTTAGGCACTTGTTACATAAGTAAATGAGCTGTTCTGTTAGTGGTAAAGTGGTGGAAGTGGGGAGGCGAATGGAACAGTCTCTACAGAGGAGGGGGGGAGGGGACACGAGAGATGGCCAGGTGGGAAAAACAATGTGTCTCGCAAGATGTCAGACTTTATTATGGATCACACCTACTCCATTGCTTCGATACCTTCGCTCATATTATCCGTAAGTATATATATTTATTTATTTATTAGAGATGCAACAAGTCTACCTTTTACAGCAATATTTCAATTCAAATTCAACTCCTCAAATTCATTGTCCGTTTGGGTGACGCACAGATACATACTCGTTTCATGTCTATTTGTACAGTACAATGACAATGGAAAACAGCATTTATGAGAACTGGAATATAAGGTACAATTGTTTTTTGTAAATATGATACTTCAAGTATGAAACTGAAACCAACCAATCACGCGGCAGGAGTGAGCAGGTGCCACATTCACGAAAGTGGATCATCAGCTGGAAAAAAAATCGAGTATAGTCATATGGCTATATAACCTACATTTGAAAATGCAAGGGGCATCAACTACTGTATTATCAACAGGTAGCTTACTCCATTCGCCCACTACTACATTGCCAAACATATCTCCTAACTGATATGTAATTTATCTATTTGAAACCATTACCTCGAGTTTCGTCCTGTATGCTAACTTTTAGTCTTTCTTTTTCATTCTTGTCTTTTACAGATGATCTTTTTCATTCTAGGTAAGATTAAATTGTTCAGCATAAGAGAGTATAGCAATGGCTGAAATTTCTTAATCTCGAAACGTGCCTCTTAAGTTTAATTATATTGTTTACTGGTAGCAAGAATATAACGGAAAGAAAGTCTTCACAATGAAAAGATTTTCATATGCCTATCTAGTCTCACCTTCATATAAATCACTAGATAACTCGCTATCATCCACTGCCATATTTCCTAACCACTGCCCATTCGTCTCCTTACTATTTTTTTTTTCCTATTTTGGCTGTTTACTTTTAAGCCCTTCATACATAAAAGTTTAGAGAATATGATAAGAAAATATTTAATCCGTTCAGCTTTGCTATTCATGCTTTAACAAGGATTACTATTACAATAGGGAAACGGGTTGTGAGGAGCTAACGAGGAGAGGGAATTATGCTCCTTCAGTATATGTATGTGTTTACAGGAATATCAATATTTGTAAGTGGAAAACAGGGGTGGTAGTAGTAGTAGTATCAAAGAGTATACTGTAAAGATAAGAGGGGACAGCCGCACGAGTCTCTATGGGAAAATTGTAACTCTAGGAACGGTGGCGCCGCCCGATGGCGAGCTCGGAAATTGTAACAGCAGTCACTTAGGCTGGCTCACACCACACCAATGTTTAACCCATCCAGTCCCCCCGACGTACAATAGACGTCACTACTTTTTTTCACGCTCAGACCCACCGACGTGTGTACGTCAGTCAGTTGCAAGGCCCGTTCTTTGCACATTTTTCAAGATTCTTGGGTGATTTTGGGCTTACAGCTCCATGCAACGCTGCGGTACAGGCAACAGTCCGTACCGGGCAAGGGACAGAACAGGGCCATCGTCCGTTCCCCAGTTGCCTACCCGCTGCAGGGCCACAACACAGACCATAAGCCGTGTCGGGTAGAGGCAGAGCAGGCCATTGTCTGCTCCTCTCCTGCAGTCTCCCCCAGTAGTCGTGCCGCAGCACAGGCAACAAGCTGTGTCGGGCACGAAGCAGGAAAGGCCATTGTCCATCACTCTGCTGCTGTCTCCTGTAGGACTGCGACACATGCCATTAGTCGTGTCGGGCAAGAGGCTGAGCAGGCCATCGTCCATTCCTCCCATACAGGAGACTCCTTTTTCCCTCGAGGAGACAGGGTAGAGCGAGCCAAGACTCGCATTTTCCCTGTGGTCCGACAGGGCAGAGGAATCGCCGTGCAGGCCACTGTTCACACGGGGGAGGCAAAGTCGGCCATTGTCCACTCCTCGCCCTCTGCTCCTAGGACAGTTCCCGATGGGGAAGTCCCTTGCCTGGCCCACCCTGTTTCCTGCAGTCGGGCAGGACGTACTCCCTCTCCTCCAGGAGGTGAGTCCGGGGGAGACCCTTTCTCGGAATCGTGGCCTCCCACCAGCCCCTCCTACATGGGCAGCAGCAGCAGCCGAGGCAGATGTCCCACCAGCAGAGCCGCTGGCACCGAGTCCTGCCGGTGACACCCCCAGCCCGAGGTTGCCGTGAGGTGACCTTGACGGCGACGCCGCCCTCCCGCAGTTGCTGCAGTCCTGTTCCTCCGGCAGCCCCAGGTTCCAGCATCCCGGGCCCCCAGACTCCCAGCGGTCTACCCAGGACTCCAGGGCGTGACCTGCCTGATGGTGTGGCCCAGTCCGGCACTCCCTGGAGCTGGCGTCAGGCCTGCCTACTCTCCCTCTTTGGCCCTAGCCCCTAGCCCCGCATCCCTGCACGGGGCTCCCAGAAGGGCGAGCCTCACCTCACTCCACCAGCCTGAGGTACTGGGATTTTGCCCACCAAGTATAGTGAAAAAGGCTGTAATAGTGTGCGACTTCCAGACCAGCGTAACTCACCAGGCCGTAACTGTGACGCATTGTGACGTGAATGTGACGTCAGTGTATTGGCTCAGTCAGATTCCCAGAGTGCCTCAGTGTGTAGGACTGGATGAGCCTTAGTGATCCTCAGTGAAGGTGTATAATGTACAGAATGCAGCGCAGACCTTGACTATATCAAGTAACATTCTCTCCCCTAGTATTATAAAAGAATAACGTGCTCTAGTGGAAACTAATGATCATAAAGAAACTGTGCCATCCCTTGCATTCAATATATTTCCCTCCCCAGTGTATCGGCACATCGCTGAGTAAACCTATGTGTATCTAGTTCACTTACAAGTGTCTCTCTAGTGTGCAGAAATTACTTCATTCTCCCTCCCCCACTCTTTGTGTGACATCACATGTGTCTCTGTCTGTGATATACCTATGTGAGTGATGTATAGTAAGTCTTCATTTTTCGCTGTTTTGATGTTCCACCAAAATGTCACGAAACGTGAAACGTCAAAGTGTTAAGAATCAATGGGAAAAATAGATGGGCATTCCAATGGGCCAGGTACCTATCACAAAATACTATAACACCAAACAGGCCCTACCCAAAATTAAATGAGTGTTTACTAGTTGCTTATACAGCATAACACAATAAACATGTATCTGAAAAGTCATTAAAAGTGTAACGAAGGCCATTGAAAGGCCAAACCCTCGAATGCAGCCAACACGGTTTGTTTTTATCACGCGATCACGTGATTCACTGTACTGTATTACCACAGGACTGAATTTGTAAGTTCAATATTTACATTACTGTTCTGGTATGTTTATGTGCAAGTAAAAATACTATTAAATAACGTTAAAGCAAGAAATAAAGTCTCATAACCAGATTACCTGATAGCCATTGGAATGGCTGGAGATCTTTTCCATAGGACTGAATTCTAAGTTTAATATTTATAATTACTGTGCTAGTAAGTTTATGTGCAAAGTAAAATACTATTAAATAATGTTAAAGCAAGAAATAATGTCTCATAACCAGTTTACCTGATAGCCATTGGAATGTTGACTGGTTTAGTTGTTCTTTTAAGAATTGCGGTTGTGCTTTTCCACAGGACTGAATTTCTAAGTTCAATATTTACATTACTGTTCTGATAAGTTTATGTGCAAAATAAATACTATTGTAATGCCATTTTTCTTCCATTTAATTTAAGTAGTATAAGAGTAATTTAAGTTAGTATAAGTGTAGTGTAAGTATATAATGTATGTAATTTACGTTAGGTTATGTACGTGATAAGTGTGTATTCTGGACCGTGTTAAGATGTTGTAAAGTGTGAAGTGGACTTTGTAATTCATTTTTTGGGCTTGATTTTAGTAGGGAAGCAACTGGACAAGGAGATGGGCATATGAGCATCTGGTTTCGATAGAGTGGCGTAGAAAGTTAATTTGGAACTTAAATTAGCGAAGAGTCATATTTACACCTAGGATTCAGAATTTTGTACTTGGGCTTGTGTTTGCTGTATTGTTCTACTAAATAATGTTGTCTAAGAACTTAAGTAAAGCCAGACTATTGATTATTGTCATAGTTAACTGCGAAATTAATTTATTTGGTACAGACCTCAGCTGTTGGTTAGCGCAGCAGGCGAAACAAAGAGAAATTGTATCAATGCGTGATTTTAGGCATCGTTTGTAAAATTGTTAGACCTATGTTATTGCCACAAAATTTAAATCATCACAAGTCATATTTTTATAAGTAGAGTAATGCGTACGCTTTTTGTTGCAAATTCTTGTGCGATGATATAACATGGAGACTGTAACGTAATTGATCGAAGTCAGAACCGGGTAGCAAAAACGTAGCGGGTGTTAGCGGGAGCGGCCTGCCTCGTGCCCACGACGCGCCACTCTCCAGTAAAACCTCGTTGCATGTGGACGTTCCAGGTAATATTCCCAAGTATTCACGGTATTTCTCCCTTATACGTCATCATAATTAGTTGTCGTTCTAACTATATTTAAAGTAAGATATCTGATCATATTGTCAAAGCCTTATGACTCCTCAGTAAAACCTCGGTGTGTGTGGACGTTCCAGATAGTGTGTCGTCAAGCGACGCAGGGTCATGGAGTCAGTGCCGGCTGTTGTATCGAGAGTCACCACAACCAGTGCCCGAAAGCCCTTTACATTTTTTTCCACTTAGTCTTTTATCAATTCACAATACCGTCAAAGTCGATTGGTCCACTTAGTAAGCTTATTATTTATAAAATGTAATATACTGGTTATAAGTGCGTGTGAGGCGGAGTGGTGTGATGCCTCGCCATGTGGTGCACTGTGTGCACTGAGGTTGCAATCTGTGGTAATCTTGGTTTATGAAGATTCTCCTAGATATGTTATGTGGGGTAACACAGGAAAAATAGGGATGATTTCTCTAGAAATGGAGTAAACAGTGTAACACGTTGTCACTAGGTATCACTACTAGTCCTTATGAGATCGTGGTTTATGGGAGTTTCCCCTGTTGAAGAAGTTTTCTATGATGCAGTCGGGTTGAGCGTATTTTCGTGTTTTGCGTTAGGCGGGTTAGGTGTTTTATAAACTGAGTGGAATAGAGCTTCCATTCTCTCAAATATTCTGGTGTATCGGAGAAAATTGATTTATTAAGGTCCAGTAATTAAATCATGCTTGTTACTTATTCATTCTGTGTAATTTAAGGTTTACAATATAGATAAGTAAATTTTAATAGAAGGTGTTTGTTATAAAATCCCCTGGGGTAGTATACGTAAGACTGGGTGGCCCGCAAGGCATGTTTCATCTAAAGAACCATGCTCTCATATAGTGTTCTCACGCTACCCTGTTATTGCCATAGGCCTTTTGTCCCTCTTCCATCGTACGGGACTAATATCATTAATACTTTTTTTTTCCGGCAACTGCTGGGTGGTGGCAGCGATACCAAATTATTTTAATTATTAACGAGGCCTTCTTAATGTTCTGGCAGTAACGGAAAACACTGGTATAATACTTAGATCTAGTATCAGTAAATTTCTCGATAGTATCAAAATTCTATTGTTGCACTGGCGGCTTAAGCGGTGTGACATAGCTAAGGTAATCATTTATAACGTAGGTAGAAAAAGCCTGCGTTACACTATTAAATAACGTTAAAGCAAAAAATAAAGTCTCATAACCAGTTTACCTGATAGCCATTGCAATGTTGACTGGTTTAGTTGTTCTTTTAAGATTTCCGGTAGTACTTTTCCATAGGACTGAATTTCTAAGTTTAATATTTACATTACTGTTCTGGTAAGTTTATGTGCAAGTTAAAATACTATTAAATAACATTAAAGCAATAAAGTCTCATAACCAGTTTACCTGATAGTCATTGGAATGTTGACTGGTTTAATTGTTCTTTTAAGATGCGGTAATGCTTTTCCATAGGACTGAATTTGTAAGTTCAATATTTACATTACTGTTCTGGTAAGTTTATGTGCAAGTTAAAATACTATTAAATAACATTAAAACAAGAAATAAAATCTTATGAGCAGTTTATCTGGTAGCCATAGGAATATTGACTTGTTTAGTAGCCACAGAGCTACCAAAACAGTGAGGATGGCAGATGCTGCAAGGTCATGTACTAATTGAAGACATTTATTTGATAAAGTTTGTATGCTCAAGTGTCAACAAAACTCACATTTAACACATTAATAATTATTCTTATATATATATGCACTTGTATTATGGAGTTGAAGTGGTCGCCATCTTCTTTGTTTACAAACAGGGGAGCATATGCGTCATCTGCTGAGTGTCGACTGGTCGTCTGATCGGCTGGGAGCATCAAGGTTAGGGGGAAAATGACGAAGTTTGCGACATGTCGAAAACTTTTTTCTTTCGCAAAAAATGAAGCGTTGAAGTAAAATGAGTTGAAATATGAGGACTTACTGTATATATGTCCATGTAACTAGTATATCAGTGCCGTCCAGTGCTTTACTGCTGTTGGTGAGTAGAGTAATAGTATTTCCTATGTTAGAGATACCAGTGTAACAGACGTGCCACGAATACTGTGTTCATACTACCATACATTCCCACGGCCGGTAAAGAGACAGTTTGTTACTCTGTAAACCTTGCCACAAGCCTGTCACCGGCTAACCCAGTACCTATGTAATGGTCAATGTTGTATTTGTCTCCGGGAATATACTTTGAATATATGTTTGTCAGTGGTTACTGCTTTGTTTTTGTGTCCAGTCCTCTCCCTAATATACCGACCTGGTCTTGAAAATGAACCCGCTGTAAGTCTGCGTATTTGGGGAGTGAGAAGTCAACCCTCAAAAACGCGACAGATAAAAACACCTGCCTCTCGCATACGCATCTGAGGGACAAGTAGTTGGCCCTCAAATACGTAGCATAACACTGGTGGCTAGCGCTGGTTCTTGATCCGATCGATGGGAAAGGACAGGAAATCTTTTTGAAAATGGTAGCCAAACCACATGCACCCCTACTAAAGTTCGACCCAGAGCAATGCGACATTACCACTTATTTAGAAATGGTTAAGCCACTACTTGACATCGAATTTGATAATGACAGACAGAAAATAGCTGTCACTCTACCTCACCTGGGAAAAGCGGTATCGAATGTAGCACCAAAAATAGTCCCAGACCTCACATGGGTCAGAGTTGTGAGAATAGTGACAGAGGCTATCACCCCTTCATTAGGAGCAGTTGTTGTCATTACCACTTATTTAGAAATGGTTAAGCCGCTACTTGACATCGGTTTTGATAATGACAGACAGAAAATAGCTGTCACTCTACCTCACCTTGGAAAAGCGATATCGAATGTAGCACCAAAAATAGTCCCAGACCTCATATGGGCCAGAGTTGTAAGAATAGTGACAGAGGCTATCACCCCTTCATTAGGAGAGGTTTTTGCCATTTCACAACTGGACACCTTGAAATACGACAGCAGTTTGGATAAAACAATAATCCAAGCAAGGCGACTTGTCAGCGCCACGTGCCCAGACGCCAATGCAGAAACCCAGGACCAGCACCTGTTCAATACTCTCCTACAAATACTTCCGGGCACGGTAAAAGAACACTTTACCATCCATGACCCGTCAGGAGACTTGGACTGTGACATCCAACTCATCCGGCGCCTCCTCGCAGCACACCTCACCACACAACACATTGGGGTCGTGAGCAGATTCCCCACCAGACCATCCCCACCCATCCCCCAACAACAACCAGCCCCAACACGAGCCATCCCTGCACCTGCTCCTACCCCTCCAAGGGCTCACCCTACAAAAAAGCGGTTTCCCCTAAAGGAAAACACCAACCTCATCACCATCAACCCATGGGAGTTTTCAGCATGTAGCAGCTGCTGTCCTTCACATGATATCCACGAGCAACTAAAGGCAGCACGGAGAAGGAAACCCAACCCGCAGGAACGCCGCCATGTATTGGCCGTCGACGAAGACGCCCTAGACCCTGACCCTTCCCTCATTGAAGAAAATGACCCTGACCCAGAAGAGGGCAATGAAATCTCCAAGCAGGCGTTAGAGATGGCACTGGATTTTTATGGCTGCCCCCGCACCTCCCTATGTTTTTTTTTGTTTTTTTTTTAATGCATGGAAGAAGGAACCAAAGGCCACGGGCCTGCATACTGTTCCTTCCAAGAAAAAGCAAAAACAGTACAAAAGAGAGCTAAATTCAAGATCCGTTCAATTCGAGATGCCTGGACACACTGCATTTGAAAGACCGGAGATCATAGGAAGTAGGAAATACAGACAGAGGAAGACAGTTCCAGAGTTGACCAGTTGCATAAATAAAAGACTGGGAGTAACGGTTAACTCTTGCATTAGAGAGTTGGACAGAAAAGGGATGAGAGTTTGCTGCTAGACGGGTACTACGTGCCCGTCGTAGAGGTGGAGGGATGCAAGCAGACAGTTCAGAGGAACAGTGACCATTGAAGTAGCGATAGAAGAGAGATAAAGATGCAACAGTGCGGCGAAGAGACAATGGTTGAAGGGAATCAGTAAGAGGAGGAGAGTTAATGAGACGAAAAGCCTTTGACTCCACCCTATTGAGAAGAGCTGCATGTGGGGAGCCTCCCCACACATGAGAGTTGTGCTCCATACACGGGCGAATAAAACCCATGTACAAGGTCAACAACTGTGCAGGGGTAAAGAAAGTACGGAATCGGCTTAGCACACCTAATCTCTTGGAAGCAGATTTCACAAGAGATGTAATATGTTCTTTCCAAGACAAATCCTGAGAGAATGAAACCCCAAGCATGTTCAAGGATGATGCAGGACATAACTGTTCATTATTAAACATTAGTGGGTAATCTTGAGGAAGATTTTGTCGGGTTGATATGTGTAAGAACTGAGTTTTTGATGCATTGAAAATAACAAGATTATTTTTACCCCAATCAGAGATACGAGCCAAATCAGACATTAGGTGTGCCATAGCCTCATCCCTTTTTTGTTGAAGTAACTGCTGAGATGGACGTTGCGGGAACCGAATGGAAAGGTGAAGGGTGGAATCATCAGCATATGAGTGGATAGGGTTAGATGTACAGCTTAGAAGGTCATTGATGAATAAAAGGAAGAGAGTAGGTGATAGGACAGAACCCTGAGGAACACCACTGTTCATAGGTCTAGGAGAGGAACGATGGCCGTCTACAACAGCGGCTATAGAACGACCAGAAAAGAAGCTAGAGATGAAGGCACAGATAGAAGGATAGAAACCGTAGAAGGGCAGTTTGGAAATTAAAGATTTATGCCAGACTCGATCGAAAGCCTTTGAGATGTCAAGTGCAATGAAAAAGCTTTCGCCAAAGTCCCGAAAGGAGGATGACCAAGAGTCTGAAAGGTAGGTGAGAAGATCGCCAGTGGAGCGTCCCTGACGGAACCCATACTGACGATCAGAAAGAAGGTTGTGACAGGAAAGATGCTTTAAAATTTTTCTGTTAAGAATTGACTCGAAAACTTTTGATACGCAGGATGTTAAAGCAATTGGACGATAGTTAGAGGGTTGGGAATGGTCACCCTTCTTTGGGACTGGCTGAATGAGAGCAAACTTCCAGCAAGAAGGAAAGGTACAAGTTGAGAGACAAAGGCGAAAGAGTTTACCTAGGCAGGGTGTAAGCACAGAAGCACAGTTTTTGAGGACAACAGGAGGGACTCCATCAGGACCGTATGCCTTTTTAGTATTGAGGCCAGTAATGGCAGAGAACACATCAGCTGAAGAAATTTTAATGTCAGACAATAGGAAGTCAGAGGGGGGAAGTGATGGAGGAATAGCACCGGAATCGTCTAAGGTGGAATTGGAGGAGAAAGTCTGAGCAAAGAGATCTGCTTTATCAGTAGAAGAAACAGCTACAGAGCCATCAGAGCAGAAAAGAGGAGGGAAGGATGATGAGGTAAAGTTGTCAGAAAGGTTTTTGGCAAGGTGCCAGAAGGAGCGAGAAGAATTCGAGTTGGAGAGTTGGGAACATTTAGCACGGATGAAATTGTTTTTAGCAGAGCGAAAAACAGACTTAGCACGATTCCGGGCAGAAATATATAAAAGGTGTGATTCAGGGGTGGGTTGGCTCCGGTACCTCTTACAGGCCCTCTCCTTGTTGCGGACAGCATTAGAACAAGTGTGATTAAACCAAGGCTTTCTTGCATTAGTCAGAGGATATAAGAAAGGAATGTATGCTTCCATGCCTGAGAGAATAACCTCCGTAACACGCAAGGCACACTCAGATGGCTCCCGGCCATGGAAGCAATAATCATTCCATGGAAAATCAAAGAAGTACTGCCTGAGGGCCTCCCAATCTGCAGCTCCAAAGTGCCACAGGCGGCGTTTCTTTGGAGGGTCCACAGGCCGTACTGGAGCAATTGGACATGTTAAGGTAATAAGACTGTGATCGGAGGAGCCCAACGGAGAGAAAAGATGAACAGTGTAAGCAGAAGGATTAGTTGTTAGGAAAAGATCAAGTATGTTGGAACTCTCTCCAAGGCGGTCAGGGATACGGGTAGGGTGCTGTACAAGCTGCTCTAGGTCATTAAGGATAGAAAAGATGTAGGCTTGTTCACCAGGTGGATCAGTTAAAGGAGAGGAGAGCCAAAGGTGGTGGTGAACATTGAAATCT